>MQRK01156416.1:0-13068 GCA_001938485.1 Girardia tigrina | reverse complement strand
AAGTTTTATTTCAAAATAATTTTATCAATACATGATCATGCCTTCTCTGTTTCCAATTTTTTTTGGAGTTCTTAAACCTAATTTTAATACTTCTACACTTAATTATCACTTGATTTTCACAATATTTGTTCAAATTATTAATTTTTTCCGTACATCATTAATACGGATTATTTTCCCATATAAGACATAAGCTATTTAATTATAGCATATGCGGTTTATGTAGAGCCGTAAATGTTTTAAAATATTGTATTGTCATCGGAAGCAAGCCTGTATAAAAAAATTAAGCTCAATTGGATGACTGAAAGTGGTCGAAAAATCAATCGCAAGATTTGTTCCAGACAGACAAACAGACAGAAAGACAAGAAACCAAGCTAAGAAAAACGTGGCAATAAAAACATACTCAATCATGAAGCACAAGACTGACTTGTGATGAAAAATGACAGACGAATATTAAGCAGCTATTTTGAGAATTACCACCGCAAATATACAATGTAACTTTGAAAAGCTTGTGAACGACTTTAAACTAATTCACTGTTCTCATTAATAGTTGTAAGAAATTTTCCGCATTAAAATGCTCAAAAACATATGACATGCTATTTTTAATAAATTTCTTGTAGTTTTTTGTCCCGCTGAAGATCTCACAAATTTAAGAGTGGCCAGACTTGAAGACTGTCCACCCTCATACTAGATGAACAACAAATTGCACAAATATTATGCCCTTTACTTTTATGCTTTCTTCAAAGCAGTTATTTCACACAACTGTTTTTAATTTAGTTCTAGTAGAAACATTTTACATAAGAATGGACTAAAAATTCAAGTTTTCATATTGACTCAAAAGTAATTGCATTATTTCATTCAGTGAATGCTCAATTTTTCACGGTAAGCAAAAATACTGCTCTTACTAAAGTAATTTGTTCTAAATGCTGTTTATCAAAAAACGTATTTTAGAAAACATAATAAATTCTTGTGAAAATGACTACTTTTCCCTTATTTTATCATCCTTTTTTTCCAACGACCCCATGATTTACCTTTTTTGATCATGAAATAAAAATACATAAACGTCATTCAGTACTTCGAACATTCAATTCATTCCAACTATTCATAAACCTTTGTGGTCACACCACTGGAATGGATACGACAAAAATAACTCCATTGTGAAATTCCAAAAACAAAAAAAACAAATGAAATAAATAGAAAGAATACGTAATATAACGAAATGCTAAAATATTTATTTTGTGAAATTAAAGGAATTCTGTACAGTTCTTCTCGTCTTTTGGTCTTCTTTCAAATTTCAAGATCTTGTCCTACCTTAAAAGAAAATCAATTTATATTGCTTTAAAAATAAATATTGAAGACTTATTTTATTTGATAAAAAATCGACATCGAAAATTTATATAAAATGGACAATGATAGATTTTCAAATTTCAATTTCTATAAATACAGTTCGATTAACCTTATAATTTCCCACAAGAACACAGCTGTGGTTGACGGAGTCCATAATAGCGCCATATTTCTTGACAATCTACATTCTGTAGCTTCTGTATTTTATGTTTATTCAATCCAAAGTGTCGATACAATGGGAAATAAGAGAAGTGAATGAAATCATAATGATTATTACGATTACCATATTCTTATATTGCATCAAATTAGATAGTACAATTAACGCCACCAGAAAAGGGACAAGAGTATATAACTTCAAACTTTAAACCTACAATTTACTAAAGATCAAATCTTCTTGGATAAACAAAAAAACAATTATTTATTTCAACATTAGAAACTTGTTGTGTAATATAATTAGATTCTTAAATATATTCATTCGCCACTTGCTAAATTGATTATAAATTATAATAATTAAAGACAAATTCAAATGAAATACTATCAATAGTGATTGAATGGTTTGTGAGAGAACAACTAACATTCATCAAATACCGATTTTATCACTAAATTAATTATAAATATTTCGTATTAATAAAAATTCGTAAAGTTTTAATTATATTTCGATATAATTTTATAAAAATGATCCGATTTAATGTAAAAAATGAGTAAATGAAAACAAACGAATCGTGTGGAGACATTCAATTTTATTTCGTACAAAATTCTAGAGTACAAGTAAGACTACACAACACACACGCACACACACTCACAAAACAAATACACACTCGCGATTGATGCACTTCTGTAGTTCCCCAAATCAATATTACAAAGTATTTCCAGAGAGAAATAATCTTTTCTAAATCAATAAACTGTTTCAAACAATTTCAATCATTCGTTAACACAAGAAAATCAAATAAGTGCATAATTGGATATCAAAAAAAGAAACGAAAAAAAGAAAACTCAAAACCGTTATTTTCGCTAATAGTCTGACACAAGCACATCATGTAATAATGAATGTGATGGTGGCAGTAAGTAGTGGAACAAGAATTAAATTAGTGGCGGTGTTGATTCTCAAAACACAAGACACGAATTGGGGTTTTCGTTTAATTTCTTTTAAAAAATTGGATCAAATTAACACATTTATAACAAAAGCAAATAAAAAAATATAGATTGTGTAACACTGTACAGATATTATGCTATGACAAAAAACTGCAATGCAAACTCGAAGGAATACACTGATACCGTTTTTTATTATTATAATTCTTATCATTGATTATTAATCTATAATTGTAAGAAGCCAACTCAAATAAAAATGAATGGTCAAAGCACCAATTGAAATTATATCTTCTTAATTATTCTTTTCTTAAAGATCACAACACTATAGAAATTTGTAATTACCCTTCAGAATTATTTGATACAAGAATTTATATATATACAAAACGCAAAATTAAATAAAACTTTTCTGAGCGAATCTTCATATTGTGAATTTATATTTACAACTTTATAACATTTTTTCTTATTAATTTTCTTTATCAATAATAAATGCTATTTGGCAACCAAAAATATAATAAATATGCATACTAGTAGATATAGATAGAGATATAAAGAAAATCTACATTTCCCGTCGTAATGATCAATGAAAAGTAGACTGACAGGTATCTGAAGATGGTTACAGTAAAATGAAAACAAAGAATGAAGTCTGCAAAAAATATTCGAAACGGACAGACAATACTTAACAATCATACATTCGCACACAAGACACTGTGTAAATGTACACACAGACACATACAAACACGCGTACACGGATGGACAGATAGAAACGCACGCATTCATCCACATTCTTTTTATCATTATTATTATCATCAAGATCATTATTTATAATCACTGTCATCGTTTTTATCACGTCATTTTATGAACACTAGTCATGACTTGTGTCTGTTCAGATTTCCACAACGGCATCACCAAATTCGAAGTCAAACAATTGTCCGACTGGTGATTTTGGTTCAACCACGAATGTTGATGATGCCCATTGGATTTGGAATAAAAACTCGCGATTTCAGTAATGTCCTTCCGCTTATTATTTGTCAGCGTTTTCAAACACTGTAGATCTACTTTTGAAAATTTGTTTTTGAAACCACCGTTTAAAGAGTGATTCGTCTGCGACTCAACCAGATCTTTGGTGGCCGTCTGTTGTTATATTAACAAAATCAAATCTCATTTATCAATCACCGTTTACTCTCTTTCACCAGATTCTCATTTATTTATTGTTTCATTATCATTATTAGCATTATATTCTTATCGATAAGAATTTGTTTTTGTCTCAAATTTTATAACACAAAAAACAAAAAATTATCGGTCATTGAATTCTCTTTCTCTTTCAAAATAAAAATCAATAATCTTGAATTTTAAATAAAAATAAAGACATTGATTGCAGTTTTGTAAATTTTCAAACAATTTTCGTATAAAGAAATTGTTAACGAAATCGATTTTTTCTCCGTGGTAGTCGAAATGAAACTGTTCAATCAATATCCCTAGCACAAGCTCGGTTTATTAAAATCATTAAAAGGATATCTAGTTAAAAATAAAAATTTAGATCAATACTTCTGAATATTGTTCATAAATCCCGCTAGTTACCGCTATTACAGATTACTGACATTTAATTAACAATAACGTTGATAGTTAATTGTTTCTAGTAAAAAGGGCAGCTTACGTTCTCGCTCCCAGAAACTCGATAACTATGTACCATATTCAAAGGAACCATATATATACCATATTCAATATGAAATGTCAGTGCCCCATTGCTAGTTTATTTATCTCTGTCAATAATAAGGCACAGAAATATGTCCAGTAAAGATGAATGGTACATTAATTAGTGGTACCACCTCAATAGACACATTATCGATAAGTTATATACTTATATCTTAAAATCTGTGATAAGAAAGCGTTATGATAACAAAATATTGAGATAATCATTTCGATTTATGAGCCTTTAAAAATCGTGAGAACCCTGATGCAAACATTATACTTCAGAATTACTGCTGTCATACCGTTGCAAAAGACAATTGTGCAAAGTAAGTTTCCGGTTTAAATGTCCTCAGAAATAATCATTATCCTTTATATAACACAAGTTACTTTAGTAATGTAGATAGTTAATATATACCATCATTATTACAAGTTTGTTGCTTAAAATGAAATGAAAATACAGAAATAGAAATCGATGTAAATGGAGAAAGTGCAATGAAAGAAAAGCATTCAAAAAATTCAAGTCATTATGTTACTTGAAAAACTAAGAGAAACACCATTCCATAAAAAAATAAAAGAAGCTTGTTGTCGTTGTTAAGTAAAAGAATGTCAAGATGATAATATTGTTAATCTGAATAGGTAAATTGTTATGACAACATAATCCTCACAATTGTTGAGACAATCCCAAAAACAACACAGGAATCTGATTACTTGGATGAACATCAGCAGATTATAATAATGATCAGACGCATCGTGGAACGGTCACGAGAATATAAGAGATCAAATTACGACATAGTTACTATAGGATTAGTAACTTTAAATTGCTAGAATTATCCATATATTTTCGTAATAATTCTTAGAAATACATTTTTAAAACAAGACCGCTACTCCTGCAATAAATGGTAAATTATATTTATAAAGTTTACTCTGAAACAAAACTTGAACGTTTGTAACAGAGATTTGCAACAAAATCAATTATAACCGTACACAGTTTTATACAAAAGTAAACATAATCAACCTGCGAACAAGATTTAAATATTTATCACCAATAATCTATTTAATATTTCTTCAGTTAACATGAAAAAATATTTATTTTACCCTCGGGTAATTTCAATCAGTGCACAAATAGTTACAGAAGCGTAAAGAATATCAGATCTAATTGAACATTTACATACTTTACACATGCAATACATAAAATGGTATATCAGTTTTATAGTGGTAAACAATATGCGAATTATGTTATTGTAAACATTAAAGTAACATTTTATACTATATTCATCCCAGTAATTAACACATTTCTAATTCAGCAAAATTAGTTGATTTAAGTAGAATCTTTCCTCAACTTTAATTTGTGCCAAAGTTTAATTTTCACTCTGAAGTGAGCAAATGTAAGCATTTATTTGAACATTTTATAAAAGTAAAATTATATTTGCTAATGCCTTTAATTACCAAAAAGCTTTCTCTCTCCCGAACAGATGGTCTCAAACAAGAGATATCTTCAATTCAAATATTTTTACTGTTTTAGAAACAACTAAAAAATAATTAATCATAAATTTGTGTTTCAATGGAATATGAATAAAAACTCTCTTAATTTGTGATTGTAAATGATGTGCAAGTAAAACTCAAATTCGCATTGGGGAAAACCCCAAATAATGAATTATCAAATATTTTATATGAATCAAAAAGATCAAAAATCATTGATTAAAAAACATTTCCCATCATGATGTATAACATCCTTAGATATTGAAAATCTAAACACAAGTGCGTTAGGTAGCACCAAATGTTGGTTCTTTAGCATGTGTTTTTATATTTGTCCATAAAATGTGTAAATTCATCATTTGATATGGTTAATATTATTATTGAGAATCAGAGACCGAAATCAGTATGATTTATTGTCTCGGTTTGCATAGATTTTAACGATTGTATTTTTAAGTTTAACCTTTGACATTATTAACATGAATGTAAAATATTTCTTATTTTACATTAATTTTTTTTAAATAATTGATTGAAAGAAATTTTAAATTTCCAAAACTTCAGAATTTCAGAAGAAAAACTTTAATATCAAGGATTAATGATCGTATTTTAAAACTGACACCAAAATCAAGATGGACATTTTCAAGCAGGGGTTTGAATACTTGTATTAATATTAACACGTTTCTAACTACGCAACCCACCGGAGAATCATGATAAATACTTTTTCAGTTTTGTGACAATTTCAGAGTTTGTAATTCAACAAAATTTGTTATTAAGCAAAATTTGCACAAGACCTAATCGGTAAAGATGATTCAGGCACTTACGAATAGACTGAATAAAGTGTCAAAGAAATTTGGAATTGAAATCAACAGAGAAAAAAGTAGAATAATGGTGTCAGGAAATTGTAACAACGAGGTTAAACTTGACATCAACATTGAAGGGTGAAAGCTGGAACAAGTTAAGAGTTTCAAATACTTAGGTTCTACTATCACAGAGAATGGATGAACGGAAGAAGAAAACAGAAATCGGATTGGTATTGCAACAAGGCAATGATTAAGCTTAGAAGTTTTTAACCTCAAAGAAATCCATCTCATGAACAGAATAAAGATCACTAAGGCAACACTGTTCTATGGATCTGAGAGTTGGCCAATAAATCAGAAGAGCATAGAAAGACTTAGAGCTTTTGAAATTGAAATGCTACAGGAAGAATCTGAAGATCACGTGGAAAGAAAATAAGACGAACGACTTTGTCTGGAGGAGTGACAGAAATACTAGGTAAAAGACCGGAATCAATAGAAGACAGCATCAAGAAAAGGAAGCTGAATTTCTACGGACATCAAATACTAAAACAAGCACTAGTAGAGATTATGATTGAAGGAAGAGTGGAAGGAGAAAGACCAAGAGGAAGACCAAAGAGACAATGGACAGACGACTTAAAAGAATGGAGTGGACTCAACATGGAATCTCTGAGAAGAGACTACAAAGAGAGTTGTGGTGAAGGCTTGTGCATAATTAGTTGCACCCACGCCCCAACGGCTAAGGTCAAAATTAAAGAAAGAATTTTTTATATTTCAGAATAGAGAATTTTGATTTTTTTAATCATTCATTTGTGTAGTGTGTTTACCTTTAGTTCTAATTATAAAATTTATTGATAAGATATTATAATTATTTATATATACCGGGATTCCAGTGCGTCATATTCACCGAAATCTTTGACTCAATATTTAAATACCAAATTTGTTACTTATTATTTTTAATGATCAGGAATAATTGTAATTCAAAATAAGTCTTCACTCAAATGAATGATTCTATAAATTAAACAATTTATAGATTCATAAAAATAAAATATAAATACGGATAACTTTAAAAGAATGACTTACAAAATATTTATGAAACCGGAAGAAGTAAAGATTCATTGAAATAATGGAAATTAAAGAAATCCTTATATGAAAAATAATACATAAATATAATAAACAGGTGTATTCATAATAAGTGTCAATGAGTTCACACAGTATCACAAAAATCACTAAAATCTAAATGGATGAAAATAGTTTTCAAATCATAACATCTTTACAGTAAATATATACATATTTTTGATTAACAAAGAAGCATCACTATGACAATTTAGGAATTATTATTTTTTTGTATTCCTCTACTATGAAGGCATTAGGGAATTATAGCTTGAAATTCAGATTTTCTTACCGAATGACTTCAAATAATATTTAAAGAGATAACTGTATTGAAAATTAAGAAACTTAAAAATTAATAAACAGCTAAATAGATATTATGGTTAAAATTAGTTGATTTAAGTAGAATCTTTCTTCAAATGATGAAAATTTATGCGACAATTTGTACTTCTTGATAAGCGATGCAGTGACAATATACAGCAAGATAATTGGACTCTTCGTGAACGAGATGTAAACACAAGACCAATACAGAGGATAAGTGAATATGCTTAAATAGTAAAATTTTCATGTACAAAAGAATTTAAAAATAAATTTAAATTTGTAGAATAATATCATACTATTCTCATCTAAACTATCTTACAATGAAATCGAGAATCTTCTACACAATAGACGCTAATCTGTTACGATAGCTTCATTAGCGAATAAATCAAAGCTCGTACACTAAGTAGCAAATCGAAATCCAAAATTAATGAATACGTTAATTGATAAGTTAGCACTTTTATAATCAATTTCTATGGAAATATTAAATATTGTTTTGTTTTAAACTAAGATTTGGATTCATTCAGTACCCAAATTAATTTTTTCTTTATTTATCGAAATCATATAAAAGATTTGGAGGAATTGGTTATATTGTAACTTTACTACTTATAATTAGTAATTGATCAATATTAATATTTATACTTAATATCACTTATAAATTCATTACTATCCGGATAGAATTACCCGAACCATCGCCAACACAGGAGAGAGAAACTTGTATTATAATTTATATTTATTTATGGTTTATTTATTTAGGATTTTAATAATTTTAAAAAGTATCGATGAAACGCATATAAATGTATTTTATACAAAACGATGTTACATCATTTTTATTTCACATAAACCACATTGAAATGATAAATTATTGGTATTCTAAAACTAAACAGGAAAGTCGGTATTTAACAAACTTGAAAACAAATATTTTTTTAAATAAGATTATGTTTGTATGTTTTTAAGACAAACACGGGTTTATTCATCGATAAACGAAAGATAATTAGTACAAGTATGGTTATTAAATTTCTTATTAATTTATAAAAAATATCAAAAAGATTGTGAACAATGTGAATGCTGAATACTAACACCATTAAATTAAGCACAGCAGTTTGCACAAAACAAAATGGATGCATTATAAAAGCATTCTTGAATTAGAAATTGCATTTATAAGTATCATCAAATAATCAATATTTAAAGATTTTCTTTTAAATTATATGAATTATATATATAAAGAAAAGTCTATGAACATCTTTTACGATTAAGAATATTAAATTTATAAAAAAAAATTATAATACACAAATTTATAATTTTTAAAAAAATTATATTTTTTGTACAATTTTTAAAATTTATCTATCAAGAAACAGCGTTCAGCAAAAATTAAATTTTTTATTGTATAAAAAGACTAAATTAAACGTTTGATAGATGATAAAGTTAAAATATTAATAATATTTAAGTGTCTTAAGAGAAAATTTTATAAACTTCCCAAGCCCAGCTTGAAGCACAATTATCTGCGCAAACATCTGTGCTTAAAAATGTGGAAGACGTGCAAATCTAGATAACTTTACATAAATTTGTTCATAATATTTGTGCACTGAAAATAATAACAATTTTATTTTAAGTTTGAGTAATTTGATAAAAGAAAATAAAAAGATAGTTTCACTGTTTTCTTACAATCTCCGCACTGTAAACGGTCCTTTGAATTTTGTGCAACAATGAACTTGAAATAATTTATATTAATTTTTATTTCCTCTTAACAATATTATTTTTTAAAGTAATAAAAGTTTTATTCAATCAATTCTTTAAAAAAATAGAGCAGAAAAAAATTTCTCAAATGATTCCATTCACGTTCATCATCACATTTTATATTGGCTATTTTTATTTCAATAACTACAAACATGAAGTTTCGGAAACCATGTTAAACAAAATTTTTAAAAAGCGTACAACTAAACATTTTTATTTGATGATACAAATTCCGTGCTATCAATGAGAACTTTCTTTACATACTTCTCAAAAAAGGACAAGACAGATTACAATACAAACGACTACCGAGTGCCAGAAAATGAGAATTCTCATTCGATACCCATATCTCAAGAAGAATATTTTCAGTTATTGACAGAGACAAATTAACTAGATCTAAATAATTGAGATCACTTATTAAAACTATTTCAATTTAAATAATTGTCAAATCTTAGCACAATTATTTTAGAGTTGATTGATTAATAATAATAAAAAGCTCATTTTCATATCTCGTTTTTTACATAATTATAAAATTATAATTTGACACATGCAATCCAAAATACGCTTAAACCCCAACCAAATTAAGTCATTTCTCAGGGCACATAAATAAAGAATATAAAATAAATATTTTAAATAAAAAAACATTTCAAAACCAGGATCGTATTTATATTAAGAAAAAAAATATAATCACAGAATCTGTTAAAATCAATCAAAGTTAAGTAAGTACGGTTTATAATTCTTACCGTTATTCGATGATGCTGTCCACCGCCGTTACTGATGTGTCGCCGGTCTGACGATTCAATAAATGCGCAGTTCTTACTTTTACTGTTACTGAGTTTACTGTGATTATTGTTGTTACCATTATTGTTGTTGTAATGGATGACATTGGCATTGGTATAAGTATCGATGATATCGGTATCGGTGTTTCCATTCCCGTCAACACCGCTACTGAGGTTGTCTGAGTTATTTTTGATACATGAATAATTTTGATATGTACAAATCGTTCCATTGTTGTGATTTGAAAGAAACCGTTTCGAATGTGATAAGTGTAAAGAAGAAACATTCGAATTTTTGGTATGGATAATATTATTTAATGACATTGAATGTGACTGGGACGATAGTTTTGGTTGTCCGAAAATTCTATTGTCAATGGTACTGTTGTGATTGATGTTGTGATCATTGTGATTGAGACTGTGACTGTGATTGTGATTTGGGTTTTGATTATGATTATTATTTGAAATGGAAATTTTGTTATTGAATTGATTTGGAAATTTTTTGTGATTTGAGTTTATATCACACTCGGCCTCCAATGAATGGTATCGAATACCACTGTTAATACTGCCTGTCCCATTGACACGCAACTGACTTGGTATTCTCAGACCGTTCTGATGATGGTTGGAATGTTTGTCTGGCAACAAACAATTCCAACTGGTATTGGAGGATTTGTTTGGTGTGGAGAATTCGATGTGAGCGGACGGCTCACTGACTGAATCATAATGAATAAGTGTTGGGGGTGGTGCAGGAGATGATATCGATGAAGATAATGATGGTAATGATGATAATGAGATATGTCTATTATTGGCACTGTTGTTATTATTATCGGGGAGATAATGATTTATCGGTGGTAAACCACAGAAAACATTACGATTATACAAATTCATCAATTTAATCATCAAATGACTTGAAGGTTTATATTTTTCGAATGTAACAGAGGAAGAGGGAGATTTGTTGATTTCATCGATTGAAGAACAATCGATAGAGTCAGAAATGGAATGAGGAATAAGTGGTGGCTGATGAAGCCTCTGATTTTTTGTGACAGTTCTAGCAAATTGGACATCAATAGACACCATTTTATTGCTATTTAGTCTTAATCTGACGGGAGCGTTAATTTTTTGTAAAGGTTCAGGTAAATATGATAGCTTTGAAGGAGAAAAGTATTTTGGATTGGAATTCTGGACTGATTCTTTGCTTATGGTGTCATTAGTTGCAAACCTAAAATGACGCATAGATAGAAAAATGTCAATTGTGTTGCTATTTAATACAAATAGCATACCTAGAAGGCAAATATTTACACTTGGACATTGGTCTGAATGTAAAATCGATTTCTTCTGATTGTTGCTCAAATGAGCTCTGATTGGTTTCGAAAGATTTTGAATATGATCGCTTTCTTTTTGTTTCTTTCTGATTTTCTTCCTGTCAATTTAAAGAAAAATCAAATGGATTATAATCAAAATCCGTAAAATAACGTTTACCCTAGATCTTTGAGCTGACTTGAAATCTCCTAATTTCATTGACTGGCGCTTGATAGTGCTTTCTGATTCTTTAAGCTGCATTTTATTATAATCGCGATCCTCATACCGTTTGACAAAGATATCGCGTTCATTTTGAGTGATTTTACTCTTGGTTGCCTCCCGGCGCGAAAGCAGCTGGATAATTTCACTGGAATATGATCATGTTTAAATTGAGGTTCAATTACATTATTAAAAATTGTAAAATTAATATTTTCAATTATATCATTAAACTTTTACGATTTACTAAAATACTTTAATATTTTTATTAGATTTCAAGGGTTGTCAATCATTTCAGTATTGTGGACTACACTAAATGGTGTAAATGCTCCAGAGAACATTTATTTCAATATGATTTTTAATAAATAATAGAACGTATATGTTATTTTTATTTTATGTAAATACACGAAACTACAAAAAACAGCAAAAATAAAAAAAAATAAAACTTCAAAGATCATGTGATAAAACTGATGTAGCTTTTTGCATAAGCATACATCAAGTAAGTCAAGGAAAATATAAAAATTATGAAAACACTTTACAATTTAGTATATTAGCAATTGTATCAATAATTACTTCATTGATTGATGCACGCATTTTTTGAATACTTTAATAAGTAATTTATGAAAATTTTCATGAAATTCATTATATATTAATATTAATTACTTAAATTGTAGATTTTTTTAATTGTAGATTTTATGATACCATTTTTAAGTAATTAATCATATTAGTGGTAGCCAAACTTGTGTCCGTGGTCTACTGGTCACCCTAGAGTTTAATAATATTTTATAAATAATTATTAAAAGTAACCAGCGGTACTGAAAAACTGACCACCACTGATATATAGATATTAAAAATTGAAAATAACAGATTTAATGAAATTATATTTTAGCTTTTTTACAGACTTGTGACTAACTTGCGATTATCATGATGGGTTCCTACTTTTCTTTTGTTTGACTAAATAACTGTTATGATTATTTTTATGCAAACAGCAATCTATGTTTATACGTATTATTCTGACACTACTTTATGTTTACATATTCTTTGTTTTTCCCATTCTTTTTATTAGCTTACTTTATATATATATATATGTGTGTGTGTGTGTGTGTGTGTTACCACTGGTTCCGAAGCAAATTAGAAGAGATTTCACCAGGAAAATACAGAGATTTATGTCATATAGGTATCAAAAAGACAAAGAAGTATATCCAAAATCATTTTATGCTACCAGATTTAGCGAA
>MQRK01156410.1:0-10578 GCA_001938485.1 Girardia tigrina | reverse complement strand
ATATATATATATATATATATATATATATATATATATAAGCCCAGAGTTTCATCTGCGTAACGCTTAAAAATGCTATGATCAAATTTTTTCTTTCTTTTGCATGGCTTAATTTTTAATCAATTAATCAATGCATAATAACTCCGTCTAATATGAAATTACAAGCCAAAAATAAGCAGTGTCTGTGGAATTTATATATATGAATAATATGATAGAACGATTGCAGACTTTTAAAATAACACATGCATATAAAATATATTTATTTTAGAATAATTATGATTTTAAAATTAAAACAGAAACTTTCAAAGAAGAAAAGTCAGCTCTTCCGTCATATATTACGGGTTTTTTCTAGTTTACAATACACACACATTTATAATTTTTTGGAAGAAAGGAATTAAGATGTAGAACCTATATGTTTCAAAAATCTATCGATAATAGGGTTACACGGAAACCCCGAGGATTCGTCCTTTAACAAACTGCAATACACTTAAGAGGGTTTTGAATATCCTTTATCAGTACGAAAATACAAATTTTAGATTGAATAATATTCAAAATTAATTTAAATTTTTGGTGTAGTACAAAAATTAACCTAAATAATTAAAAATAAGTTTGCACGTTGATGAAAGAAGAGACTGACGTCATTATTGTAAAATGCGTGGCATATCGACTTAAGACGTCTTATATTTCAAATATTTTTATAACAATAAATAAGTGAATATTAAAGCCAAAGAGAGTCATATAAATTTCAAGTATATAAAAACTAGAAACACCATCAACGAAATTTCAATAACGAAAATAAATTTATAATCTTTACTCTAATGGTACAATTTAAAGTCTTGTTTGCAAAGACCTTACCAATTTTACTGACGTTAAAATAAATTGGAAGATTTGTAACAACTTATAAACAAAACATCATTTCACTTCAAGATAAACAGTTTTATCAAACTGATAAATTTCGATAAACTAATTGCCATTTGCAATCAAAAGTAATCAAAGAATACAAGAAAAAATATGCATTCAATTCGAATAGAATAAAATTTTATAGAGATGTCACATAGGAAGACTTAAATCAATAAAATAATCAGGGTTAGAATATTACAGCGAATGTATCTGGAATCTTAAGTAAACAAAATGATTCCATACGTGACATTTTGTACAAGTTCTACTGGTTCTTCATCTTTAATTTAGATCGAAATCATATATGCAAGGTCAATTAAAATCATCTTAATCATTAAATAAATAATTTTAAAATATTTTTGATAAACCATTTTGTTCATAGATTCTCCAGACTAAAGTCCATAACCATCGAAAATGTTCAACAATTCTTTCAACTGTTTTAAAAATGTTCATTTTATGTGTAAATAAATGTTATTTATACTTATGCAAAAGATTATTGATATTTTGATTAATCATACTTATCTTAAATATTATTTAAAAAATAAAATATACACAATTTCCTTTTTTTCAATGATTAAACTTGAAAATGAATTTCTAAAAATAACTAGTAAAATATTGTAAAAATCACAAATATATATATATAAGAAGTAGATTTTTATCTATTTAATAAATTAACAAATACTAGGTTACAACATAAAAAATTGTTAAAATTTCATCATCAAAATCAAGGAAAATTCATTGAGAAGTCTACAAGCATCAACGACAATATTCACACTTTTCTGTCTCCAAAAATGCGATTTAGCTCTCCAGGAACAACTTCAGTGTTTTGGCTCTCCAAAATCTGGTTCAAACTATGAACAATCGAATTTTCAAAATTATTAATCGTTTTTGTGCTGTCACTAGTTATTAATTTTTATTAATTTGTTTTTACTTTGGTAAAGCTAAATAAATTATTTTTTCAAGACGAGAAATTAATTTCAAATAGTCTGAAAATCTTACTACTATCTAGCCGAAATTTTTGGGAGTTCAGTTGTTTTAATCCACTTTTGTTTTTGTTTTTAAGACATGGTCTTTCTTTTTTCAAAAGAGACCTAGTCTCTATCTCTAAATGTTTTCCCTAAACACTCATTTTGGTATAGCACAGATTAATTTGAAATGCACTGTACCTACTACATCACTATTATGGAATCCATTTGCAAAAATATCTAAATCAATCATATTTTGCTACTAGAAGCTGTAAATCGATATGTCTTTTATCGTTTCCTTTTTTCACAACTTTTGCTTAGTATTATGTATTGTAAAATATATCTATAACTTCAAATTCTCCTGACATTCCATCAGAAATGAAAAGAGGGATGTGCAGGAATCCGGCTCAAATCCGGCCGGAGGCGGTTTTCAGCCCTTCTTACAAATCCGGCTCCGGTTTTTTGCCGGATTTTGTAAGGGTATACAGATGTACAAATAAGCAAAAAAATGAAGTCAATTTTAGAAATTTTTCAGTTTTTTTCTAAAATTTACTGGAATTTTTAATTTTCTCTAAATTTTACTTCAATTTTTCTTGAGTCATAAGGCATATCTACATATATATGTCCTAAATTTAGTCAACTTTAATAAAGAAATAAACAATTAAGGTACGTCGATTAATTTTTTTTCAATAAACAATATTGTATTTCAAAGAATAACAATTGAATTTCAAAATCGTAAATTGCATTTTGTCCAATATGACGGCTGTAAATGCCAGTGTATTTTTATTACTATGTCTTTTAATACTATTGAGAATGGTCATTCAACAAGTTCTACATTGATTCACTCCTCTAACACCACATCAACGGAGTCTCTTAAATCACCAACTAAGAAATCACGGGTAGAGAGCTCTATACTTTGGGGTTGTGTTGATGAGATCGTCCAGTCAACATACACTGAGAAACAGCACGTATTTGCAGATATCGAGTCAGAATTATGCTAGTACCTGTCTGAACTCGTGGTCTTATGGACAGAAGATGCACTGAAATGGTGGAAATATAATAAAGAGAGATTTCCTAGTTTAGCTAAAGTAGCTCGAGTGTACCTGGGATCACCTCTGACTAGTGTACCATCTGAACGATTATTTAGTGTGGCAGGTGAAATAATCAGTGATCACAGGAGTAGACCCCTTCCAGAAAATGCTTCAAGATTATTTTTTTTGAAGTACAATATTGATTTAATAAAAAAAATAATAAAAGTTTTTAAATAATTATTAGTAGTAATTTATTATTTGCAATTCATTTTTCTAATTGGTACAATTTCCATCTATTCTTAAAAATTTTCTTTAATTTAGCATAAGTAGCTACTTACTTAAATGCGTCACAAAACCGGCTCCGTCCGGTTTTCAAAAAATCAAATCCACCACATCCCTAAATGAAAGCAAGATGTTTTTGCAAGTTTTTACACATGTCATATGGTAGCATTTAAAAGAGCCTAATCCAAGCAACCTCTAAGAATTTTAAAATTCATCTTTTCCTTGTTATTTACCAATCTCACCATTTGTTATATGAATTTATGGAGATTTATTTTTAAAAATTAAATATGTTGTATTTTCTTTCCTTCGCCAGAAGCTTCTAATATAACAGTAAAAATTTCTTTTCATTTAATATAGTTTTGATGAGTACTTCTTTAATTCTTCTTAAATCCACTGTCTAAAAGGATTATCAAAAGTTGCATCTTTTTCACTTTCTTATGTAATTAATTTGACATCCATGCCTTCTTTACATATATTATGTTTCTGATAATTGAGCATCTTATTTTATGTCATCTAGCAGCAACTATGTAATTGAAGCTCTTATAGAAGTTAAAATATAGCTATATTCCCGAGACACAGGCTTTTAACTGCAGAAATCCACAGCTCATCGCTCCAATGATCCCAAGCTCCAGTGTTCCATTTACCGGTGATGTGAACCGAGGCTTCAACTTGGCACACACCGTACAGTTTTATGTACTCTTTAACCAGCTTCTGTACTGACTTGTTCGTTTCACATTCCTGCACCAACGTTGGGGTTTTTTGAATACCTGGATGACCTATATGATCGTTAATATCAACAATAAGTTGTTTGATTTCGTCCAACTCATGTGTAACTAACACCGTGTCGATATAACTCATTAATTTAAATTAATGCATTCAGCTGAGAATATTTTGATGAGTTTATTCAAATAATTTTTTCCTAATGTTAAGGAAAAACAATTTCCTAATTCTGCCCAGATCTTTATAGAAGATTCACACTTCTGTAAATTTTTTTATTTTTTCTTAAGTCCTACGTCGGACTGGATTAGACAATATTCCTGAGGTGCTCTCTTGTCTCCGATTTACGATCACCTGTTTATATCACTTGCAATTTAAAATCAAACTATTATATTGAAATAATTAATTTAATGTTTACTGAAATTGGGACATTTTAACAAATTAAGTTGGTTGTTATTCCAATTTAAACCTTTTTAATAAATATTTTCTTACTTTTATGATTATAATTTGGTAAGTAGTATATTTAGACAATTACGGTAAAATCGATTTACTTTTCGTTGATTAACACTTGCATTTATATTCATAATAAATGTCTACCTGCTTGTAAAGTTTAATGTGTATCGAAAATGAACCTCTTATAAGAATTGCATTCGTAATATTACAAATTAATTCAAATGTACCAACAATACAAGAATTATAAATTCAAATATCAATCAGTACTTGTTAATAAAACTATTTTTATTCAGTCTATTAAAAATAAAAAATGTGAGTATTGAAAGAAAACAAATTCGTTAATTAAGTATAGTATGGTTTACTAAAAATAAAAGAATTTGTTATGAATTTGTGAAAAAATACGGTTCGAAAGCTATAAATAAAATATGACTTGTTAGGCAGTGAAAAACATCAAAATCTACATGCCAAAGACCTCCCATCATATTTGATATTCATTTACATTAGAGTTTCTCTACCTGAAGACATAAAACATAATCTACGATTATCTTAAATCATAATCAAACGTGATGTTGTAATTAATTTATGAAAATCATTTGAAGTAAAAAATATAAGAAATAATAAATATGTAATTGAAAAATGTTGAAAAAAATATTATGTCAACTTAAAAAAATTAAAGATAAAGTCATAAATAAAAAAGAAAAGAACGCATATAACTTTTGTTTGCAAGACAACTACACCCATCTGTGTCAAAATTATCATATGAATATTTTTAGAAAATCGTGATTAGATTTTAATAAATAATTCTATATCTTTCATAATGCATGGTTTTTTTTGAAAAATCTTTTTCTAATTTTCAAAGACGAGATGTTAAATCTTCTTTTAATTAATTACTAATGTGACACCCCACAAAACGTGAATCTCTCACAGTTATCTCTACATATCTTATTTTATTAAACTTATGTTTGCTTATATTTCTATAGGTCAGGACGAAAAACTCATTCAAATTTTATTAATTTTGCATTAACACTTTTAGTCACCTAGTATCATACGTGATACGCGCGTTCTTAGTGTTTTAGTATGGAAGTTAGAATAATTTGACCTAAATGCTCATCGTGTATCATTTCTATAAAGCTTTGAGAATATTTTCCTAGATGGTATGCATCATTAAATCATCACCATGTGACACAAATTACATTTTTGTGGAGACATGGTTGAGACAGTCGTCGGAGTAAATGTGCGTTCAGATTTTTTTGTAGATTTTTTGCCAAAAAAGTGATTTTTCGTTTGAAATTTTGATCTTACTCAAAAGAAATTGGACTGATCTTGAAACTGCTTCACAGAATACCATACGAAATAAATCATTTTGATGTATAAACTCGTTTCACTCCTTTCTACATTTCGGAACATTTACAGTCTTTTGGTCACTATGTATCATATATGATATACATCCTATATCTTTTATTGACGACTGGATTCAAAATATTATAAAACCCCTTACCAATTTAAAATAACATATTTCATATAAATATTCATAAGGAAAATAATTCATGACGCAAAGGGTTAAATAAATATTTATTTTATAAATAAAAATTTAAATATCGAAAAAAATTCAAAATGATAAATAATATTAACTGAATTGAATATTTATAAATTGTTTTTTGTATATATAAAATTAGTCGAGTAATTTAAAAATACGTTTATGCTTCAGGCAGAAATTAAAGAAATCGTTTTTGTTTCAATTTATTAACAAGACTTTCTATGGTAAATAATATCAAAATAAACAGAAAAAACATTAGGATTATTTATTCATAATCTTAAAAATTATCGGTTTATTGTCAATGTGCAAAATCGGTTTGTATTTTTATTATCTTATCAAACAAACAAAAGTAAAATAAAAAGCAAAGATATTTTAACTAATTTTAATCGATGTATATGATCAAAATTATAATTTTATTTAATGTTTCATAACAGAAAAACTAACAAAATCATAAACAATATTAAAAAATACAAAATATTCAAAACACTCATCAAAACCAACAAATAAAATATTAACCTGATTTATCAACATTATTATTATTATTATTGATTGAATTCGAAATAATATTATTTTCAGGGAATCTTCTTAATTTTAATTCATTCGACTTATCGTTTGTTGATGACGAAAGCATTTCTTTCAGTCGATTGATTATTGAGGTTTTTGAGCTGAAAGAAAAGATAAAAAAAACAATCCATATCGTTAAAAAAACAATGAATAAAAAATGATGAAATTTGTGTTATTTAACAGGAAAACATATTTTAAAAATATTGTTTACCTTTAGCGAAAAAAAAACGAAGAAAAAAACCGATATTCAAGTTGCATTGGATAAAGTGTTTTTATAAGAAAAAATGAAACAAAAAATTTCCAAGTGAGAAAAAAGTACAATATTTTTTTTCTTCATTTAGATGAACTAATTTTATTAATTTTTAAAAATAAAACATCAATCAACCTAATTTTGCACATAGTTTCTAATTAATGTGCAGCAAAATAGAAAAAAACTTGCAAGAAATATCAGTGAGAAAGACAAGTAGACTTTTAGGGACCAGGATCATTACAGACGAACAAATATTCAGAAAATTTAATATAAATAAAGCTGAGATGGCAGATATTTTGTAAATTAGCACACTGTTTCGAATAACAGTATTGACTGGGTTGTAATGAATGATTCGTGTGAGAATTAATACGATAACAAATGGCATAGGGACTTTCAGTGACTTTAAATACTTTTTCAATATGAAAATAAACGTTTCATAATGCAATTATTAAATTTTTATAATTCTATTTTTAAAAAAAATCAATCAAAATTAATTTTTTAATAATGTAAAATTTAATGTTTAAATAAAATTTAAAAAAATAATTTTTAAATCGTTTTTAAAAAGTGATGGAATTTAAAATAAAAAAAATCTCAGTGTAAAATAAATTGTTCACAAAATGAAATATGGCGGAATTATTGATAATTTTAAATTACAAAATTATAGAAAAGAAGTTTTTTTCTTTATGACAAATAAAAAATGTATAATTAATAAGTTTTAATAGATATTAACAAGAAAATTGAGATTATAATTAAATAAAATTCAAAAACAAATAATCTAAATTAATTACCACTAAAATTAACAATAAAATCCAGTATGAGAAAATTGAAGAATCAAATTGACGAATCGGTTGAATTAACGTTTTTAATGCATTCAAACAAACGATAAAAGTAATTATGTAATAAATTTGTTTCTAAATTAAATTATAAATTTAGTATTTGAAAATTAATTAATTTTTTACTATTTTCATAAAATTATTTTTAAAAAAATCAATTTTTTTATTATTTTTGTGCGTAAAATTCTTTTGTGATAAAAACTTTACAGTTAATTTTATATTATTAATTAACTTTACAATCAGAATTTGAAATGCAATAATTCTTTATTTTGTCTTAAAATGGAACTAGTAAATTAAAAACTTAAATTTTTTATATGCATTCTTTATGCAGCAGAACTCTACTTTGCCAACAAAGTTTAAATTAAAAAAATAATTTAAAAAACATAATAAAAAAATTAATATAAACTACTTCAAATTTATAAGTAGACATTTTTCTATTAATACTGTTCTGGAACTCATATGGGACCGTATTTTTCTCAATTTTCAGACCTTAAAAAGTTTTTTTGATCAAATTTTTACATTATCATTTTTTGACATCGAGAATGAGTAGTGTGCAAATTGTGGAAAAATTTGATTGAGTAATAAGCCTTTAAAAATAGGTTTCTATATTCCATGGATGCATATATGCCTATATAGAAAGTAAACTAATAGAAAGGATGGAAAATATCTAAATATTATGATAATTGGGAGGAATATTTTAAATTGTTTGGATGTGTAAATTTATTGATTCTGTATGTTGATTTAAGTATGTTGAACTTGAAGAGGTGATTACCCCACTCAGATGGAAATCGGTATTTTTTTGATAAACTTAAAGGGATTGATTATTCGAACATAATTAACCCTACTATGCGCCGTGATTCATATTTGAATCAACCATATTTTACCCCAATATCTTTTAATCACTTGATATTCTTTGAGTGTTTACATACTGTGAACCAAAAACATTGTCTAAGGAATGATAACTGCCCATAAAGTCATAGATGCAATATATTTTGTCAAAAAAATGACAGTTCAGTTTGTAATACTGGCCGCGTGTGTTGCATATAATTAAAAAATTGCGCATTGTAGGGTTAAAATAATCATTTGATAAGTTCATATTTTTTTAATTTAACAATTAAAATTAAATTTAGTATTTTTAGTAAAATTTAAATTAGATGTATTTTTAATAATTTGATAACATTTTTATTATTTCGGGTTTTATTAAGAAATGGTTAAAATAATTATTTTAATTAATTATGTTTTAAAAGTTAAATATTTTAAAAAATGACTTAGAAAAATTGTTTCAATAATCATGATTAAAAATAGAAATAAGAAAACCAATTAGAATTATGACAAACGATGAAAGACTATCTGAGAGTTGTTATGACTCTAAATGTGATTGTAATAAAAATTCAAATGAGACTTGTCTAAATGTTCTTAATAATTATTATTATTATTTTTACTCTACAGATGAACTTCGTAAAATATCGTTTTGTTTGACATTGTTTCGATTTAACCACCCTATCTCTTTGAACGAGCGTGACTAGTCGTCAAAAACTTACACGATCACAACAACCCGAGTGACGCTCGTTCATACAACTGTAAGGATGATTTGTAAATTATGATTGTTGTTGATTTAATTTATGTAACTTTGGTAGGATGTTAGAATGTGTTTATGACTCTCTCAGTGTATGTATTAATTGAATTTTTATTTAATGTATATTTTATAATAAATGTGTGTTATTTAAATATTCCAAATTAAGTTGAGAAAGAAGCGCTATATTTGAAATTTGTAAATTGTGGATTAGAAAATAAATTTTATTAATGAGAACACTTTTTGATTTCGGATTTGTGAATAAAACCGAGAAAAAAAATAAGTGTCAATTTTCGACAATTAACAACAACATAAGACGTAAATGTAAAAGTAATATTTTTTTAATTTATGATGAGTTCCCTACCCCTAACATTTAGGTAATATTTGGTGTTGTTTATTTTATTATATTTAAGGTTTTACGACCTATTATAGTAAAAAATGACAATAAAAAACATTACTATATTGGTTACAACAATAAAAAACCTGGTGATTTTTTTACCTACCTAGTGGAAAAACCCAAAGGTAGGATGGTACACCGATAAAAATTTTTTTTCCAAATAATTATTATTTACAAAAAATTGATATTTTCTTTCATATGTTTCATTATTAATTTATATTAGTTGTAAAATTTTTTTATGTAATTAGACAGGAAAAGTAATTTACATATTTAAAAAAGTTAAAAGTACTGTACTACAATTTTTAGCCCTTGGTCGGATTGGAAGGAAAACTTCACGGACTGGATGAAATATTACTGTTATAGTAAATCAAAATGCTGAACTCAAATTTAAATCTTTTATTTATTATGAAAAACAGTATATTTAAACAAACGAATTAATTTGTTTAATAATTACTATTACAGCTCCTTTTTTATGTTTAGAAGTCCCTTAAATAGTTTGGAAGTTTTCGTTCTCTTTGACTTCTTCGTAGTTCTGAATTTTCGTCTTCTTTAGTTATCAATTCTGATTGGGCTTTTGTATTGTTCAAATTCTTTGTTTCATTTTGTGATTTCGAAATGTTTATTTGATTTAAATGTCCAAGATGTAGGCTTCCGTCTTCTCCATCCATTATGTTAAAAATTTGACTGTCAATGTAATTTAAAATAATACCGTCTGTTGGAATTTGTTCGTTACCTTTACAAAACATGACTTCTGTTGTATCGATATTTCCGAACTATCGAAGATTTCATCCTTTAAACATTAATGCTGGGCTTTTCTTTGGTATTGAATGAATGGCGTTTCTATACTGCAACAAAAAAATCAATGGAAATATTTAATTCTTCAAAATTTGTCGGATTTATTGCACTAATGAAAATTTTTAGGGTTTTAACGAAGTTTTCCCATAATCCGTTGAATTGTGAATTTCTGGGAGCTGTAAATACAGGAGTGCATTCAATTGTTTTCAACCAGTTTTGTAGATTTTGACAAGAAAAATGCTTCCTATTGTCAGTAACTAGAAGTTGTGCTATTCCTACTCTAGAAA
>MQRK01156353.1:0-13967 GCA_001938485.1 Girardia tigrina | reverse complement strand
ATGACGGGCAGTCTCTCCAATGTATGTGGCATCGCACCCATTACATTTATATTCATAAACAATATCAGAACAAAGTGTTAAAGGTGTAATAGATTTATTACTGAACATATTTTGAATTCAGTAATAAATCTATTACACATTTAACACTTTGTTCTTTGAAATGGTCCGAATTCAGTTTTTAGCTCTCCAAATCTTTTAATTTTAAAATATTCAAATAACATTTTCTGTATACGATCATGCCATTGCTCGAACAAATAATGCTGTTGAAAAATACAAAAAAGGCCTTATTGAAAACTTTATAAATGTCCATCCAAACATCATTTCTTTCGTATCTGTTATCAAATCCGAATTCATTTTTTATTCAAAAAGACACCTATCAACAATCGATTTCATACATAGATTCGACTACCCTGAGATTCCCTTAAAAAATGACAATGAACTTCATGACGATACCATTATTAGTTACTAAAATATTCTATTGATTTTCTTTGTTTCTTGTTCATACGCACTTCAAAATATCGTTCAGTGTTTCTTTTTGTAAAATAAATAACTATAATAATTATAAAAACTGGGCTATAAAAATCAAAAATAAGACAAATTAACATTCAAAATTAAATAGACACGATTAATAAAAATGTATTTTTTAAAAATCTAAAATTGTGCAGTTTACCTTTTACCATAAATAACAAGTTTAGAAATACGCAAATAATGAATATTTTTAATTATATTTGTATCATTTTCTTCATAGATTATCTTTTGTGACAATGTTTTTACCATCGGTCTAGACGAATAATACAGCGGTAATTGTCATTGTAACATAACTTGCAAGTAAATCCTATAAGTAATTGTATTATGTAAAAGTTAACAATCGCTTAATATTTTATCAAATAAAAATCTACGAATTTACGACTTAATAAATCATAAATTATTATAGACGTGACTATATTATTTTGTCCAATAACAGTTTATATTATTTGACGATATCCGTTAAATTACGATCTTTTCCTGCATATACCGCGATTAATCATGTCACGTAATTCGGGTATTTCGCCGGTAATGTTTTTACGTACAAAAATAATTATGATAGTTGTTCATATGTCATTTTAGATTATTAAGTCGTGTTTGCATTAAACAGAAATACAATGAAAATTTCCAAAATATTCAATTAAAATTAACCCTTTCCAGCCCATTGTTGCCATATGGCAACATATTTGAAAAATTAAATTACAGTTATCTCTTTTACCCAATTTAAATTTTACACATAGTAATACTTTCTAAAGTCTAATAGATGACACTACATATATTAGAATGCAAAAAAGCGCGATTCTCACTTGTTTCTTAGCAATTTAAATCAACATTGTAACTGATATTCAATGTTCCAATATTTTACTTAAATAATAATTTGGGCTAGAAAGGGTTAATATTAATCTTATTATCACTATTAAGCACACGAAAAAAACCAATTTTAAAACTTAATTTTCGAAAATATTTTTATGTCGACATTTAAAACTAATTTTAAAAAATATAAATACCGGGGTTTTCTGAGAATACTTTCTCTGGTGGTGGGTTGTAATTGTATTATTATTATTTTCAAATTTAATTATTTATTGATTTAAAATAAATTAATAGAATATATATTTAATTAATTGATTTGGTTAAGACAATTATATTTCACTATAGCTAAATTAAAAAAATTACTATTTATTTTGAAATAGTTTTTTGGAACATTCGAGAATACGCCAGAGCTTTATTATTATTTACGATTTTCATTTGACTTCGGAATTACGAAAAAAATATCATCATTTATGTTTGCGCTTTTCTCATTGATTTTCTAGTCTCATTAATATGTCGAACCAATGACGTGCGGTCCATTGAAGTATTGCTTCCTTTTGCCAAACTTGATTAAAATAAATGTAACTTTCTACAATATTATTTAAAAAATATTAATAATTTTTTATAATTCTTATAATTATTTTCGCTGAAACATCGAGACGTTGCCTCAGATATGATATGAGTGAGTATGGCTTACTTTGAGGCAACGAAACATAGCATGACCGCATTGCATATGCACTGCAAAAAGTTTTCCATCTCTGTCGAGCTCATAAGCAAGTCTACAAGCAATTTAAAATATGCTTCCAAAAGATTTTTCACCGTAATTATAAATGAAATTTGAGGACACTTTCAGGATAATTTAAATTTAATCTACCTTGCCTTTGCATAAATTTCATTGTTTTATCTATTATATTATGTATTGCAATTGTTATTTTTTTAAACTAAAATCTAAAAATATTAACGTACAATTATTTCTTCTATCACTTTATTTGCAATGTTAAATAAAAGTAATATTTGGTATAAAAAATAGTAAAATGAGACTACAATATTAATATTTTGACAAAAATCATTTCCCAATCATTTAGCTGTACTCCGAAGCGAACCGCCGGTATAAGGCTAGTTATAAAATATTTTTTTATTTTTAATCATTTGTTTTGAATTTAATATGTTTGTGCAATTTATATTAAATATTTATAAATGCGTACAATAAAAATTAAAAAAAATACATACCTGTATTTGGCTGATTTATTACCCTATGTTCAAACTCACCGCACGCCACTGTGTCGAAATATTGATCTCTTTTTCTCTATTCGTCTTGCTATTCTTTATAAGTTTATTTGGATTTTTCTTAATAAATGTTTCTATGTAGATATGGTTTTCTTTTACATTTTATAAATATTTAATTGTTTTTTTGTTTAAATTAATTGTGAGTCAGGTTTAATGAGTAAGTTTTTAGTATTGAAATTGGAAATAATTATAGAGAAAGGAAACTTGTTAACAAACACCAATGGCGTAAAATCGGAAAATGTTTTGATAGTAATTATACAAAAACAATTTTTACAACTTTTACATTTGTCAAACTTTTGTTATGATTCTTTTCGCAAATAAAAAGGTTTATGAAAAATTTAAAAAATTATTAAAAGTCCATAGTCTTCGGAAAAATGTTATTTTCAATTTTGGTGATGTTGATTGGAAACGAAAATATTAATACAAATAAACGCCCATGGGCCTATCCTCAGAGAATTCTGTTATTTAAAAAACCATTGAAATTAATAAATTCAAAAAGATTTGAACAATATTCCGATGATAACCCTAATGACTGAATCACAACTCTAAATCTAAACGCTGGCATATTCTCGAAGGATGCAAAAATTATTTCAAAATAAATTACAATTTTTTTTAATTTAGCAATATTTAAATAGCTTTCTTAACCGAATCAATTAATTAAATATAAATTCTATTAATTTATTTTTAATCAAAGAAATAATTAAATTTTGGAAATTAACGTTAAATTATCTCATAACTAAAAACTTAATCATTCATCAAACAATTTTCGTGAAAAATCTTCCAAAATTTTATCATAAATAAAAATCCAAATGAACTTATAAAGAATAGCAAGACGAATTCCAAACGACTAGAGAGAGATTGCGATACTTCGACATATTAATGAGACTAGAAAATCAATGAGAAAGAACAAACATAAAAGTTGTTTTTTTCATAATTTCTAATTTAAATGAAAATCGTAAATAATAATAAAACAAGCATAAGCAAAATTCAACAGTTCCTAAAATTAAATAATACACGAACGTCAATTATTATTATTACTATAATATTTAGGATTTATATCAATATTATTATTATAATAAAACTAAAATTGATGTATGAAAATCAATCTTATTATTTATATTTCAATTATTTGCTCTCTCTCTCTCATAACGAATTCTTCAGGAATTCGACGAATCGAATCGCCTTCGCGCCGATTTGCAAATAGCGATGAGAAAGGGACAGACATAAAAGTTGTTTTTTCATAATTGCGAATAAAAATGAAAATCGTTCATAATAATACAGTTACAACCCCTGGCGTTTCAACAAAAACTATTTCAAATCAACAATTTTTAATTTAACTATAGTGAAATATAATTTTCTTGACCAAATCTATTAAATATAAATTCTATTACTTATTTAAAATCAATAAAATAATTAAATAAATAATAAAAAATAGTAATAACACAATTACAACCCCCGATTTCAACACTGACATATTCTCGAATGTTCCAAAAAAAAGCTATTACAAAATAAATTACATTTTTTATTGAGCTATTTTCAAATACTTTCCTTAACCGAATCAATTAATTAACTATAGTATATTAATTAATTTTAAATCAATAAAATAATTAAATTTTGGAAATTAACGCCAAATTATCAACATTAAAATCGCATTATTCTTTTAACATTAATTTCAATGAAAAATATTAAAATTTACAAAGAAACATTTATTTAGAAAAATCCAAATAAACTTATAAAGAATAGCAAGACGAATTCAAAACGACTAGAGAGAGATAGCAATAGTTCGACATATTAATGAGACTAGAAAATCAATGAGAAAAGCACATACATCAATGTTGTTCTTTCATAATTCCAAATTCAAATGAAAATCGCAAATAATAATAAAATAATAATACAACAAGCATAAGCAAAATTCAACGATTCCTAAAATCAAAAATAATACTCCAACGTCAATTATTATTATAGTGAAACTCAAAACTAAAATTGATATCAAAGTCAATCTTAAAATTTATATTTCAATTTCAATTATTCGCTCTCCCTCTCTCTCATAACGAATTCTTGAGGAACTCGACAAAGCGGATCGCCTGCACGCCGACTCCCTGACTGTTCTTGTCGGCGCCCGCTCCGCCAGCGACAATCAGAAAACTCCCAGACGCCGACTTGCACACGGCGATCGCTCCTTTCACCTCGCCCTTGAAGTTGAAGATCGATATCGTGTCCTCGATGTCGCGCGTGAACATGAGCTTGTTCGCGCCGTATTGCAGTCCGTCCGGGGCCGATTTCGATTTCATAAAGTTGGCGATTGCGGTGATTTCAGACACTGTTGGAATCGGTCCGTTGTCTTTGTTGCGACTGGTGCATAAACAATCGCCGCTCTCCGTTGCTATTGTCACGGTATTGCATTCCGGGAAATTGCTGTTCATGTAAGTGTCCAAATTCGTGTCCCAAGCCGCCCAAGCCATAACTGATTTTCATAAACAACAATTAGAACTTAAAATTCAAAAGTAAAAAACGACTTACTTCAAACGAGTTATTGATATAAAAATGATATTATCTAAAACAAACAAATTGATAAAGTAAAACAAAATTCGGTTTTTGTTATTGTTTGTGATATAAATTCATTTTTCATTTTTGGAAATTAGAAATTTCTTTTTTTTCTGTTTGATAAAAAAAATTAATTTATTAAAATTTAATAAATTAATTTTATTTTTGAAAAAATCAGTGATTAATTTTCTATTTTCCGTTTTTATTTCTTTTTGTTTTTGAAATATTAATTTGATGAGCGTTTTGAATTTTTATTTTGGGTTTTTTATTTTTATTAAATGAAAATTTGAAAATTGTTGGAAATATAATTTAAAGAAATTGAAATTTGTTTGGAAATCGATTTTATTAATCGATAGATTTCAACATTTTGGCGTGGCTTTAATAATATTTGCAATAATACTCATTTTTATCACTGATTCACTCTTAAATTTAACCTGTAAACAATTGTATAATCTTTAAATGATGTTTTGAGACACGTCACAATCATCTACACCTACAAGATGTGCAAAAGGTTAGATAAACTAACTTGTCAACCTGGATATATCAGAACATATTGTTGGGTTTTATAAAAAAATAAAGTAAAATATTACTGGTATTGATCAAAAATAAATAAGAGAGCTTATTTAACTTTTTAATTATTTAATAATCGACTAAGAGAACTCATAATTTTTTATAATAAATATATATTGATATTTATAAAATTTACAAGTCTACTAAAAGGTAAATACGAAGAAATATTTGTGTACCTATCTGCTTTAAACAAATAAAGTTTTCAAGGATTACAAGTTTGTGTAACGCCCAATTAGTGTGAATTTATATAATAAAGATTAAATAAATAAAGATGAACTACATTTTAATAAAGATTATGATTATGTATTTTAATATTTCAAAATTTAAATAAAAATGAAATTAATACCGAAAGAATTATAATAAAAATAAATTACGTTTGTGAGGAATATTTTTGAATGGTGTTTATTGTATGTTGTTTGGTATATGGTTTTAGGATTGTGTTTCTCCCATCCAGATGGAAGATTTATATTTTAAATATTTTAAAACGTCGGGTTGTTTAAGCAAGTATTAAAATTTAATTAATCAATTTAAAATTAAACTAATATTTCATAAATAATATTTTCTTAAAATAAATAAAAAATATTTCAAATTTAAAGTATAAATTATTTTTGTAATAATTAAATTGTAATTTAAATATGTTTGAATAATAAGACGTTAAATAATATTAGTAAAGATTATCAATCAAGAACGATGACGAGTTACGCAAGTTTTACGGAGAATTGTTCTAGTGGCAATTCAAATTGTGATGTAAATAAATGTAAAAAATGTAAAAAAATGACGTTATCAACAAGCATAACTCGAATTAAACTTCTTCCAAAAAATTTGATCAAATACATATATTTTCTTTAAAATTTTCTTCTGCCAATATTTATTTTCTTTCCAATACTTAAATTTATTCAATAAATATTGTTAGTGTTAGAGCGGTTGCAGAGTCCTGGGGTTGAGTGCTCGGTGTTTCCAGGACGAGGGGGAACAGAGAAACCTGCTGCTTATCAAACTCGAATTCATTCTTTTTGTTCTGAGGTCTCTCTTCGCCACCATCAGATGCATAATCATCGTCTCTCACAACAACAGTCGCCGTTCCACGAACCTCATTAATCTCCTTCACTATCACAACATTATTTGACTTCACACCGCCCATCACTCGCGTCAATCGATCCAGTCTCGGTCCAACAAACCCCCACATCGCAATCGTGAACTCATACAAAAATCGACCATCAGTGGTCACGCACACGCGCTCGTCCTTATCATAAAACTCATCAATCACGGCAGATTGGTCGCGAAATTTCCCATTTCAATATGATCGATCGACTATCGTCACACACGAATCCCGAACGATCCAATTTCGTTTAATTTCAATCTCCGATCCATCTTCTCGGACTGTTTTGATTATTTCCTTCGTACTATCTTTATCGTTTGATAATCTCACGCAAACCGATCGAAGCGCGATCAGTTTTGAGTCGTCTTTCACTTGATCGTCGCTCGTAACATCGAAATGTATTCGATTCAAGCGATTTTATTGACGAGTCGATCTCTGACGATCTTCACGATCGATCCAAGGACGATTTTTTTTTGGAATTTTTATCGATCGGATTGATTGCGGCTTGAAATTCGATTTGGCGGTAGTCGCTTCACGATCGAATTTGATTTTTTTTGTAAATTCGAAACACAATTTTTTTAATCAACAAGTCGGTAAGTAATGTGTGAATCTTTATTTGCAGAACATCAAATCATTTTTTTTCTCAAACAATTCAAATTTTTTTTCTCAAACTATCAAGTTTTTTCTCAACAAATCACCTACATTTATTTAAAAAATTTCCCAATTACACCTATAAACACTCATCAATTTTTTCCATCAATTACATTTTTCGCCACTTAATTCGATTAAACAAATCGAATAATTTATTTTTTTACAATTTTAAAACCTTTTTTATCGTTTCATTTTTTTGTGCCATTTGGCATCTTTTGTTATTTAATTATTTATTTTTTTATCGTTTATTTATTTCTTTTATTACATTCTTTTCTGTATTGATTTTTTTGTCTTAAATATTTTTTAAATAGTATTAAATTATTATTTAACTTAACAAGTGTCCGAAAAAACATCACATAAAATATAGAAAACAATTCCCAAAAACAATAATGCACAACATACAATCGTTTCAATTTATGAATCGATCGGATAATGTAACAAATAATGACAAGTTTTTATCAAGAATTTGGTTTAAACTTTTCCACTTTGATCATGATGTGGTGAATATTAATCAATTCATTTTTAACGGTCATGTTTTGTAGTTTTGAACGTTGAGCGATTTAAATTTGACTATCGAATTTTCAGCTGTGTTTGATTTCATTCATTTCCTCGTCTTTTGCTTTTCTCGGGAGAGTTCTTTTGCTTCTTCGTCAGAATCTCGTTTAACTTTTCTTTCAACTCATAATCACCACGCATCATTTTGTGAGATTCGGGGAGTTAAGATCTCTGCTTTAAAAAATCATGATTTTCCATCGAATTACGGTAGTTTACTGAGAATTTTAGTAATGTTAAAATTGTTTTGTTTCAGAAAATAAATGGATTGTGAGGAATATTTTGAATTTTGAATGATTTTCTCAAACAAATAATCGTTTACCCCATTTCCGACCTCTTATAGAGTGTACATTTGGAGAAAGATTGAAGAAGCATTTTGTCCTGACTTCCTTCTCCCAAACGTCAAATATGATAGACGTTCTGTAACGATCTAGGGTGCGATTTCATGAAAATCCACAGAAAAATGATTTCCTTTCATGGAAATTAACAGTCGAGCAAATATAGAAAATTTCGGCGACAAGATCAGCTTTTTTTCAACAACTGTTTCCGCAGGAGAACTTAACCTTTCAAGAAGATAGTGCATCAATCAACAATATTAGAATTGTTAAAGTACAAAGAACATTCTAATGAAGCTAAGCATCTCATCTTACCAAAATAATCCTCAAGCCGCCAGATTATTCAGCATTTATGACGGATTTTAGAGATTGAAGTAAAATGTCAATTTCAATCAACATCCTCTCTAAAAGAACAAGATTGCATTTTAACAGAAGAATGGGCAAAAATTCCTTTGGAAACAATTCAAAAATAGTAAGAATAAATACTTTAGAGAATTGAGGTTGCGAAAGGAGGACCTACACCAGGGTTTTTTAAGGTTTCCAGATGGGCGTAATCTAAGAAAATGTGGGTGTATAGAATAACATATTTATTTTTACTCAAAAATTGTTACATCACTCATGTACACTGAATTTAAAGGGTTAAGAAAAAAATGTCTTGTAAAATGTCTTATTAAATAAGTACACAATCATAAATGACCTTGTATAGGAGTGTGTATGTGCGATAAGGAGAGAGAGTGGGTGGAATAGCACTGTATGTATTTTTAATGAACCCATGCTTTAACTATAAATACCTAAATTTTTGGGTGTATATTGTACACCAAAAAATGCCTTAAAAACCATGACATACACCATATTAAACATATTTGTTGATTTTTCAAGATGTTTCAATTTATTTCACTAATATCTGAATATTTAGATAATTATTTTTGTGCCCTCTTTAAGGTTTATGATTCTTGTAGTCGAATAGAAACAATGTTTTTTAAGTAACGCTAATTTTAAATTTGAAGTAAAATTTCTCTTTTAATTATTATTTTGATTTGGATTAAACTATTTGTGTGAAGACATTGATAAACGTATGTTGAGTATGTTAATACTATAATACGATTTGTCTTTCGTCTTATTGAAGTTCTTTTAAAATTTTAAAGGTATTATCCCAATCTAATAATCTATAAAGTCATAAATATTCCATCAAAATTTTATTATTTTTTTTTCATTTTAATTTGGGTGTTTGATTCTACGTTGCATTGAGATGCAAAGGAATGAGATTCGTCCTAAAGCAGCATTATAGAGCTATAGTGAAAAAATCTCTGCTGAACTATAAGATTCCATAATAATTATATTTTATATCATGCAAAACATTTTTGCCATGCTTTTGTTAGCACTCTTCCTCAAAGAATTTCTTTTCACAATTTTCAAAGAAGTTGTGAGGAATATTTGTAATGTTGATGTTTTTTTTGTTTGAATTATGTGTGTTGATTTGGATTTGTGTCTCTCATACTCAGATGGGTGATTAACATTCTCATTCTTATTATCTGAAACTAATTTATTTTTAATTTATTATGATTGTAAATTTTAAATGATTTTATTTTATTATTATATTAAGTAATAATTTTAATTTTAACAAATAGCATTTATAGTAGATATTTTTAAAAGAAAATGTAGGTTGAAAATAGTTCAGATATCGGGTTGAAAATTATTTAACTTTAATCGATGAATATGAGTAAAGGCAGTACTACGGATTGTAACAAAATGATCAAAGTTGTTATTGCAATAAATCTTGTCATAAATGTGTGAGTTATCATAACAGATGTAAACAACAAGGAAATAATTTAAATTCATAATATAATTATTATAAACAAATATTACAAATTCTAAATGAGAATACACCGTAACCCTATCACAATATTTGATGATAGATAACTGGATAAATATCCTCGTTACCTTTTATTTTAATCAAAAAATCGTTGTAATAAACATACTAATTATTTAACTACTTGTATAATGTGCGACAAATTAATTGTACCACGCTGAGAATGGCAGATATCTCGCAAGAACTGAGAGCAAGAGTTTTTGCTTTGAGCCATCATACTGACAAGACTCACAAAGAGATAGGAGAAGCTGTGGGTTTACATCACTTTACAGTTGCAAGGATCACTAACCACTACAAGAAGACAGGCCAACTGCTACTTTACGCAAAGGACATTGTGGCCTGAAAGGAAAGCTGTAAGAACGAGACAAGAAAGCCATTACCCACGTACCAGTGCTCACACTGTTCAAGCAGCTTCTGGGATGATTGCAGTTAACGTTTCATTGAGAATCATACAGTGTACCCTGATGGAAGGTGGACGGCTTGCGTTTCGACCCAGGAAGGTGCACTTCCTTGACAAAAGAAAATGCAAAAATCGATTCCAGTTGGCAAAGCAGCACATGCATTTATCACGGGAGATGTGGGATAAGGTAAGCAATGACTCTTTATTGTAAGACATGTACTCCACTGTACTTGTTTATACTGTACTGTACCATTGATCTTCACCAATGAGGCTGCAATTGAAATTGGTGCACAGATAGTTCAATTTGTTTGCCGTGGACAAATGAAAGCACTCACACCTGCTCATTTCAAACAGCAGCGTGGCTTCACAACGAAAGTGATGTTCTGGGTGGGCATATATGTGTTTGGTGTGGGCCTTCTCGTGCCTATCACTAACACTATGAACTTAGACAAGTACATCGCAACTCTCACGCAGCATCTTCTACCAGCTGCACAGCATTGGTTTGGTGGTTCACTTTGGTAACTTTAATTTAATTTAATTTAATTTAGTTTAATCGCACCGCTTAGGTGGAGTTAAACCAAATGCAAGGCATCAACATTTTCATTTAGATGTCTCGATAACCGACTAATGGTTTGCGCCTCTGCCTTCGCTTCGTCACGGTGAATAGTTACACTCTCTTACAGGGTGCAACTAGAGGTTTTTGACTGCGTAATTGTTAAGCAGTGCCGTCTGTGATTATTTCTTCGTTGGATATATAAAGAAGGTGTCGGCTATAATGCTTGGCGCATATTTCAATGTTTCGCTTTGCTACTATTGTGGCATATATTTTGACTTCATCGTCATTGCATCCAATGGCGTGAAGTAGGGAAGTATTGTCCGGGTGCCATCTTCGATTATCCATGCGTTGGGTCCAAGGTCGACATAAATGTCCATAATCTTCCATGTTTTGTCCGGGAAAGTGTGTGATTTTTCAGTGAAGATAGTGTCTTTACTGAATTTTTTGCGAAGGAATTTAGCGAGTTCATCCTTGATCTTGTCGTGTTTGGACCTGGCGAAATCCAAGGAGTAGTTGCAATGGTTGATGATGTGGCTGGGAGTTTCTAGTTCTAGTCCACATTTCCTACATAGGTTTGTCATTTCAGGTTGGAAAAGGTGATTGCGGTAGTTACATGAGAGGAGGCCTAATCGAGCTTTGTGGATGAAGTACCAACCTTCGAAGGTGATCCATCTTCTCATGATTGACTTATTTAAGTTTTCGTTGCTGGTGTTAAGGTCAAAGGTGTCTTTTTATCTCTTGTCTTGGAGTATTAGGTTCTTGTGTGCCTGGTTTATGTGGTTAAATAAGATATATGATATGGCCGCTTCGTTGGAGGCGTTGACGAAAACACTTTTGTTACCAAAGAGGATGGAGAGGTTCACCCTGTTACTGTCAGGTATCCAATCGAGTTTGACGTCAATGTTTAACTCCTTTTTCTGCATTGTTCTGGCGACAGTGAATTTGGACCATTGGCATGCTGCTTTGTTGTAAGGTTTGGGCACGTTAATGTTCAAGTTATGGAAAATGTTTAGGATGTCGTTTGGTAGGTCGTAGTGTGCATAGAAGTTGCTGAGGTTTGCAAAGGCAGCTTCTTTTAGTTTGGGATCTTTGGAATTGGCGAGACGATAAATGTACATGATTGATTGGACTGCGTATTCGTCTACCATTCTCCTAAGTCCAGCTCCTTCTTCAGCTGTTGTTGTGTAGAAAAAGTGGTCACTGGTGTTCAAGGGCAATTTGATACATTTCTGAACTTGCGTTCTAATTTTGATGTCAAGAGCGGGGGCCTCTTCTTTGATGTTAGAGAAGTTGTTCATGGCGATTTTGTTAGACCGAAGGTGGAAAGGTAGTTTGGTATGTAGAAAAAGTCTGTATCCGGTGAATTTCTGACTGGGAAAAAGGTCGGATTTCTCGACTTTCTTGAGACAATCAATGATTTCGTCAAATTTGGATCTCGGGTTCGTGTATTGGTTGTGGGTTACCGGTGATCCAATGAATTTGATGGGGTGTTTTTTTGTTGACGAAAGGGATAGGAATTCCGTTGATGGTTAATTTGTTGGTGCGGTTTTGGTTGATTGCAGGTACGGCAAGAACTCTACATTTGGTTGGTTGGTAGTGGAGGTCTAGTTTTTCGGAGAGGAAAGATGTTGAATTTATCATGCTCTACAAGTCTTGTTGGTTGCTTGCAATTAGGACAATGTCGTCGGCATATGCAATAACTTTATATGTGGTTTAGCCGATGGTGTATCCTTTGTTTGGGAAGATGGTACGCCATGAGATTAGTCAATCAAAATGATGCAATTCTTGAATACCAATGGCATTGACTGCGTACCTTGGTCATCGTATTCACCAGATAGGAATGCGATAGAGAACGTCTGGAATGTCTTGAAGAGGAAGCTGTTCCGACTTGGCAGAGGTGGTAGCAGAGATGAGTTAATCGCCAAAGCTACTCACATTTGGAATACCGATCCCGATGTCAAGGCAACAGCCTCCGCCTGTGTGCAATCTATGCAAAATCGTGTGCTGAGTTAGTTTTGAGAAGGGGTTAACACACCAATTCTTGAAATAATAAATATTTATCACTGGTTTCTTATTTCCTTAGAATATTCCGGCTAGTGCAATTAATTTTTCGTACATTGTACCTTAAAAGTTTCAATTATTTCATCTTTTAAGTAAATCTTTTACATTCAAATCTGAAGATAAATTAAGAGACTAGTATGTCAAAAGTTTTCTAGTCAGACTGAATAGTTTGAGATTCCAGCATGATCCCTCAGTTTTACAGTACCAAAACATTTCTTCATAACCGGCCGGTTATTTTGTTAGCCAAACCGTCTAGATTGGACAACTTTTTCGGGTCGTGACCCCGAAATATCGACTCCGAATCAATAAAACTGTTAAAAATTGTCAATTCGTTAAACGATTTTAAGTGTTTACTAGTGTAATAAAAATTTTCATTACTTTGTAGATTGTCAACAATACGTTAAATTCTTAAATTTGTTGTTCCACTCATTTGTATTTTAAAAAACAAATATTATATAAGTTATAATTATAATTATATAAGTTATAATAATATAAAAGTTGTAATTTAAAAGTAAAATATTTATTCAGCAAATAATTTCGAAATCATTAATTAAGAAGATTTGAATGACTTTAAACATTTGGCGAGACAACCTGGATCAACCACACAGACCTTCGAAACATTAAAAGGTTTAGTAATACCAATCAGTCGATTAGAAAGTTCGTACATATTATTTCGAAGAGAAATAATAATAAACTGCGAGTTTTTCGTG
>MQRK01156345.1:0-11301 GCA_001938485.1 Girardia tigrina | reverse complement strand
ATATATATATATATATATATATATATATATATCAAAGTAGATAAACAAAGTATAAAGCTCAAAAACCTCCATTATTTTTCGACCAACCTAATAAATAAAAGAATATTTAATGAAGACAAATATTACAATAACCTTAAAAAACTAAATTTGAGTAATTATTTATTTTTCTTAATTTGGTATTTTTTTCTATTATGAATAAACTTTATTATTTTAGTATTTCTTTCTATTATCAATAAATCAAAGTTCATCAATAATGAAAGAATTTTGAATTTAAATGTTGAATAACAAGGTTACAATTATTATTATTTCTAGTGTCATTAAAATGATCGGTTCATAAACGACAGTAAACATTAATTCAAGAAATTTGAAAATATGAAAATTTAAAATTAAATATATAATTATGGATGTACCGGTTGCCTTTTTTGTAATTCGGCCGGTGCCAGAATTTTTGTTAAGTCCGGCCTAAGTTGGAGCCGGTCGCGGTTTTGCAAAAATTGAAATAAATTGAGCATTTAAACCAAACGATAATTAAATACCATACGATATACGAAATATAATGATTGTAAGAAACACACAACATCTAAATAAATTGATACGCAATAAAAGAAGCCCTTTTCTAATGCATATTTTAACAGTTCATCAATCAAGCAAATGTAAATTAAATTTTAATAAGATGAGTTGTTTAGCATTTTCTGGGAGAAGTCGAGATCGATGATCAGTGATAATTTCTAGAGTTGTTCTGAAGACTCTTTCTAAATGGACGCTTGTAGGAGGTGGAGCAAAGTAAGCACGTGTCATAAATGTCATTGTAGGCAACCTGTGTTTTGGTTGATTGCCACCAGAGGAAATGTGAGACAAGAAGCTAAATAAGTCAATAAATAAGTCAAAGAAATCAACTGGAGTGAGGGAGAAGATTTCATCCAAAGAGGCCGTCGGACTAAGATCAGAGATGCGCTGTTTTTAGTTTATTGGTTCTTTGTAAATATTTTCTCCAAGGCTTGGGAGTATTGCTCACATGTAAGGAATAAACTTACCTGAGTACTAGTCTTTGTATCTTCTATGGTGAAACAGAGGAGCCTGAAATTGGGATAAAGAATAGCTGCAATGGATAACAGTGGTAAACTTTCTAAAGAACCCAAATAACGATTCAGTGACTCAAAATTCAAAAACAACTCCGACACTTTACTAGTGAATTCAAAAATAACCGTTAATTTATAAATTTTTAAGGTAAAAAAATCTATAAACTAGCAAATCAGGACACATTAAATTAATAGTATGTGACTTTTAGTCGTCGCTCTGGCACTCGTGCCAATCAATGACCTGGATTCTACTGTCGAACTACTTCGCAATAACTTACCAACCGAATTTATTCTAATACTTGAATCCTTTGAGATTACCTATTTAGGTATGTTTGATCTAGATGGTACTCGGCGAAGAGCGATATTTCCGCTTGATATGTGGTCCGTATATGAACAAACGCTTTTTGGGAAGGCCCAAACTAATAATTTTAACAAAGCAACCCACCCTTGACTTCATACAGAATTCCGAGTCAAACACCCCAGCATTGTCGCTTCCATAATTAAATCTATATAACAATATCTGTAAACACATCATTTTTGCTATCTTATTTTAACATCACTTGCTTTTTATAAGCGCATTATTTATGAGTTTTTAATTCTTGTAAACATTGAGCAAAAAAAACGGTAGAATTTTACCGGTAGAAACGAAACCGGTACCGGAGTTGAAAAATGGCCAGATAGCCGGTTTTCCGGAGCCTGAGCCAAAAGCCGGTACATCCCTATATATAATATAAAAAGCAATGTCTTATTTCGAAAATATAACTATGAAATATTGTTTTGAGTTTACATAAATAAAATTATAACTATTTAGTGATAGCGGATTAACTAAATATCTAATTCGAGAAAAAAATAATAGAAAAGAGCAAACAAGTTATCAAAGAATAGATTGTATGAAAATATGGATACCTCTTTCGACGACAATTACTACTCAAACTTATTATTTTTTCAAATGATTTCCTTATTTTCTAATTAACAACATTAGACCCATTTATTTATCTTTCTGTGTATAATTATTGATAAAATCAACAGTATTTTTTTATTTAAACTGTAACCACAAGAATAATAATAAAATAAAAAGATATATAAAATCTCACCGTCATGCTTGGTATAAATAATCCACAAGGTACTTTGATACCGAAAGTGAAAATCGTCAAAACTATTTTACATATTACAGCTAAAACGAGCATTCCCATTGCATTAGAAACTCCTGGTCCAGCTTCATAGCTCCCAAAACTGTTCGTTGCTTCGGTATCAACCATTTTGTAATCACTGTGTCGTAATAATAAAAATATAAATGATTATGCAATACAAATATCAATGTTTATACAGTAAAACTCAGGATTTGTTACACCCCTATAATCGTTACATCCTGTATGTGTTACATATATTTGAAACACCTGTGATTTTACATATATCATCACCCCTATAAATGTTGAAAGATTTATCTTTCACTTACTACCAAGTACAATTACCAAGTACGACGATTTCAAGAATCAAACAAAAGAAAGTATCCATTTAAAAAAATGTGGCATGAGAATGCTGGAACAGACAGAAAACGAACTCTCGATTAACTAACCATGAGCAAGTCAATAATATGATGTTTGAGTTTTTCACAGCTTGTTGCTCGAAAAACATTCCAGTTATTGGTCCGATTTTGCAGCTGAACAAATTACCGAAGCGGTTGGTGATTTTCATTTTTTTTTAACAAGCCATGGATGGTTAGATAGATTCCGCAAGAGGCACATCATTGAGTTTAAATGCATTAGGAGAGAAGCCAAAGACGTTAATAGTGCAGTAGTTGGGAGTTTCAAAGCTCGCCTGCCAGAATTGTGTCGGGACTACAAACCGAAGGACATCTACAATTATGATGAAGTATTTAGATTCAAAGAGAAAAGGATCAACTTTAAGATTTCACATGCAACTAATGAAATAATAAAAAGTATATTAATTAAGATCATATAAAAAGGAAAATGAGACAATTCTTATTAAAATCTTTCCTTTTATACGATAGTTCTTTAAAATTATCTTTTTGATTTGTAGGATTGTTTACATTGATTACACGAGGATCTATATTATGATTGTAATAATAATGACACTTGTCAAAACCAGTCGACAGAATAAAAAGGAAAATTAACAGGTTGATTTGTACACAATATATGGTGTTCTGATAGATAATTCTGAGCTCTTCATTAGTTGTTTGTTGATAAGGTCAGTAATCATTTTTTGATTTGAAACAATCATCAGTAAATATGTATTTGTATAATACATAATGCTAGGAATACATAATATGAGGAACGTTTGATGTTTTGTATTTGACTGTTATGTGTTATTGCGTCTCTCCTACTCAAATAACTGATTAATATTTTAATTATTATTATCTTAAACTAATTTTATTTAAATTTAAATCTAATGTTTAAATTTATTTTTAATTTCATATCTTTGTGAAATTTTATTAAATTTTATTTTAAATTTTAAAAGAAAATTAAATTAATATTTTTTACAATAATATTCCACCCGATCCCAGGTTGCCCCCAAGACCGGATAGTTGCAGCAGAAGCTCGAAGAAATAGTAGGAGTTCAGATGATTCGTAGTGCTGCGTTCATTTTCTATGAAAATTATTCAGACAGATCATCTTCGAAATTATTGATATTTTTATATCAATGCATATTATCAGGTATAATTAGAAAAAGAGTCACAAGAGAAAACTGCATTCTCTACGAAAATGATAAATGTTCTTACAAATGTATTGCAAAAGCAATGGTTAAAGGTAGCTTCAGATGTGCTAGCAGTGTAGGGATTAATTTATTGGAAAAGGTACGATTATGATGATAGCGATACACATGAAATGTTGAAGTCCTCAATGCATGAAGATTTCGTTATTTGTAATCAGAATTAAATCAATACTGTCTTTCGTAAATCGAAATCGAATTTAATTGACGTTTTTATAATCGTAATAATACCAAAATTCAAAATTTGTAATCAGAATAATTGTTTCTTTTTAAATAGATTTATTAGATGAAAAAATGAAATATCGTTTTATAAATTGATTATAGATACAAAAAAATTGATGGAATTATCATGGAACCGCCTAAGGTTCGATTGATTCATAAGAGATGATCCCTTTATAAGTTTTGAAATCGATAATGCGAATTAATAGTATCAAATCTTATTTACTGCGAAAAATAACAATGAGAGTATAAGAGAAATGTGGTAAAAGGTTTGATATTTCAGTTTGGATAACTATCCTCAACTTACACAAAGAATAGATGACCAAATTTAGGTTACTCTAAACATTTTGTTGAAAAAACGTAAAGGTTAAATCTTGATATATTAGGTTGAAGAATAAGTTCCCGCCGTTTTTTGAATATTTAATCAATTTAATATCTAAATCAAATTTTTTGATGTAATGTTATATGTTATTTGAAAGCTATTGTTTTGCTCTAAAAAATGGTGTATTTTGTTTTTTTATTCAGATTAATTTTTGTCGATTTTTAGACCATTGAAATAGAGTCGACAAAAATGAGCATTTCCGACACCATCTATTGTTTGCGTATAATCGAGGCACCAAAGCCGCAGACGCTGCCCGAGAGCTTTGTGCTGTATACGGAGAAGGTGCTATAGTTAATAGAACCGCTCGTGATTGGTTCGCAAAATTTAAAATTGGCAATTTTAACCTCAAGGATGCACATCGTTCAGGACGACCAAATGAATTCGATGAAGAGCGTTTGAACAAACTTTTGCATGAAGACGCGTGTCAAACCACTCGAGAATTGGGGGAACAATTGGATTGTGATCAAAAAACTGTCGTGAACCACCTGAAATCAATGGGAAAAGTTCAAAAAATGGGAGCTTGGGTCCCACATCTTTTGACCGAAAACAATAAAAACCAGCGATCCACAATTTCGGAGAGTTTGCTTGCCCGTCATCGCTCTACTCACGGTCATAAGAAACAATTTCTTTATCGAATTGTAACGGATGATGAAAAATGGTGCCTGTACGTCAACATGAAACAGTGCAAAGAATGGCGTAGCCGAGAAGAACAATCGACACCGGGAGCAAAACAGGATCTTCATCCACGAAAGACAATGCTATGCGTTTGGTGGGGTTGAGAAGGGATTATTCATTATGAATTACTTCCTCGAAACCAAACAGTGAACGCAGAACTTTATGTTCAACAGATGCATAGACTCAACGCCGCTATAAGACAAAAAACATCCGGATCGACAACATGGCGTTATTTTGCAACACGACAATATTGCCAGAATGACAAAAGAAGCCATTCAAATGCTTGGTTAGGAAGTGTTACCGCACCCTCCGTATTCACCTGACTTGGCTCCATCTGATTTTCATCTTTTCCGTTCGCTTTTTAACGCTTTGCGTGGTGTTTTGTTCAACAATAATGGAGAACTGCAAGTTTGGTTGGCTGAATTCTTCGAGTCAAGACCGGGCGATTTCTACCAAAGATGCATTAAAAAACTCGTTGAACGTTGGGAAGAAGTTGTGAACAATGGCGGAGATTATATTTGTGATTAATTTGTAGTAACTTTTTTTTAAAAAATAAAATTTTAATTTTTCAAAAAACGGTGGGAACTTATTCCTCAACCCAATATAAAAATGTTATAAAAGAATTTGAAAACACATTCTCCGTTACTTAATTCAATAATTTTGTAAAATATTTTGAGAAAATGCGAAAATGAAGTAAAGTTACAAATTTTTAGGTATTAGATTTATTATTTATTCTGAAAATGATATTTATGAGGCCTTATTGATAATATCTCAGGATCCTAAAATTAATGCCAAACATTATTCTCTCAATTTATTAATGGTTTTTAAATTGTACAATGATTATTTAATCACTTTTTTATTCAAAACTAGGAAAGTCTATAACAGAAGAGTCTTGAAAACTATTGATTTTCTAACGAATTTTAACGAATTTTCCAAACCTTTTATAATTTTAAAGTCATTTTTCTGTCTTTAAAAACATGTGTATTTACCTTTAATTTATTTTTTATATTAAATAAAATTTTTACTGTATATTTAATTTGGTAAAATATAAAAACCATGCTTATTTACACAAATATTCCAATAGATTCTTTTTAAAAAGAATGTAATATCATAACCAATGTTTATGAATAGATAAATAATGTTTACACATACCAGAGAGTGATATTGTCTCCTGCTCCACACTTACCCACTAAGATCCGAAATAGTTCAATTGAATTAATCCGAAGATATTCTTGTGGAAATGATATCATTGCGGTTAAAAGTGTGATAAGAATGACTTCTGAACAAGGATATTTACCAAGTTTTGATGTTTTACGCTTAGCACAAATCCATAAATTGAATTTATTGAAAATAATTCCAAATATTCCCTAAAAAAATTTGAAACATTATTTTTTATTAACTAATTTTCTTTGTCTAAGTAAATTTAATAAAAACAATCAAGAAAAAATTAAAAAAATTTTTTGAATAATAAATATATATTGTTGTTTTTGTAATAAACTGATTAATTTATCTTGATTCAAAGTTACTGATTGCAGAAGTGCCCTCTTTTTATACTGCATTGACCATTATTATCCTTAACATTTTCTAGGAATTTGAAAATAAATTTTTCTATGTAAAATTCCAGTAAATAAATTAGATAATTTCGAGAGAGAAAAATCAAAGCGATTGTAAATACTTATCGGATCTCAAGAGATCTTGGGTATTGAAATGTTCATATTGTTTTCACTCTACAACCGGGTCAGGCAACCTTTTTCGAGTTGCGGCGCTCTAAACTTAAAACTTTTTTTCGCGGCGCTCCTATGGGACTCATTATAAATTTACTCATAGGTAATTACAATACATAAATAAATACTATTAAAAATTCTAAACATGTAACACATTTTATTATTTTTAAATATTAAATTTACATGATTAGTGCGAACATTGCGATTGTTTTTGAGAACAAGTTTAATAACTTTAATAATTTTAAATTTTTAACAAAAATGTTCGCGGTGCCCTCAGAATATTTTGCGGTGAACCGGTTGCCCCGACACTGCCCTACAACATTATCTAATGATCATAATCTTCAGTTTTTTTGTATAGTTAAGAAACTTAATAGGATGATAATAAAAGTTTACTATAAAGATTACAAATAAAGAGTCAAAGATAATTTAATAATCTTCAATTCCGCGTGGTTAAACAATTTAGGAATACAAAATGGATCTTTTACTATTACATGAATTTCAAAAGATAAAAAGGTAATTAGACTTCTGATAATTTTATTTGAAATAATTTTACACTTGTTTCTCATTTTTTAAGTATTACATATTTATTATAGCCTTATATAAAATAATTACTTTTGAAGTCTTTTCAAGAGAAATTTAAAAATTTATGGGAAATCTGTGACTTGGTTTTTTGTCTCATATTTTTAACCTTTTAAGTTTATGACGACAATTGTTAACTTGTAACTAAATCACTTTATTCTAGCGGTTTCAGACGACAATTATAATAAATAAATAAATAAATAATAACTTTATGCTGGAACCATTTTTGACTGTGAGCTAACAAAATTAATTTTTTAAAGTTCTTGTACAATTAAGTTTCATAAAATTAAACAACAGTTTTGTAATAAATTACATTTTTGTGCGTAAGCATGCAATTTAATTATCCAATACAAAATGATAAAAGTATAAAATTAGTTGAATAAATGTGAGGATTCAAATTTGTGATAGGCCAACGTTAAGGTATTTATTAACGTTACAAATTTTTGATCTTACGTTAAAAAAACTTCATTATTTTAAAACTTTCAACGAAACAACATTAAATGAAAGTGGTTCAAGGCTTTTGAATCCTTAATACCTGTGAATTTCGCATAGGCATTAATATGTTAAGAACGTATCAAATAAAGAACCACATTGACAGTTCACAAGAAGAAATATCAAAATCAACTAACATAAGCAATAAGCTTATATAACTTTTATAAAGCTCATAACCTCAGACCATGTTTCCTTAAGTATGCCACCATCTTACAATTAAACCTTAAAATATTCAAGCCAGTACAGCGTGAACTGTAGTACAATTATATATTTCTCTGTTGTATATATGTCAGTGGTCATATATACGTAACATGATAAAAAAAACAAAATAAATTATCGATTAGAATATACATAGTAACAACATTTTCTAAAACACCTTCTGTCTATAATGAATGATCAAGTGAATGAATTCCTGATCCATATATTTGATTTAAAAAGATCATTTTTCTGTACTTTTATGTTATTTATTTCAAGAATATAAAAAAATTAAATTATGATATAAAATAAATAATTAAAATTATTTATTCTTTATAAAAATGGTAAAGAAAAACGATAAAACTAACTCCAAAAACACCAAGAATGGCAAATAGAACTAATTCAATTGCATGCCACTGAGCTTTGTAGTCTAAATCGAACATAACTAAATTTTCATTGCCAAATGGATTCATCAATCTTAGAACATTAGCGGCAACCATTGCACAGAAAAAGGAACGAAACATAGTTTTTAGTGGGAAGTAGTAACTGGCTTCTTCTAATGAGAAAAGAACACCTCCAATTGGAGCTCCAAAAGCCACAGCCACACCAGCAGCTGCCGCTGCTGACATAATCTGAATACAAATTTAAAATAAAATTAATTTCAAGATTGATCAATAAATGTCTATATTGAGTAAGATTTAAATTATTTTTATTATTAAAATTAAACTTAATCCAGATATGTCTGATGTAATAATAATGCTGGATTTCTTGGAGGGTCCTACATTTAAAATATGTGCTAATCAAAACTCAAACAAAACACACTACATCAGATATATATGGGTTAGAGATGGAAAATACTAGACTCTATTAAGAACACAAATATGATGTTTAACACTTTGATTTTTATCACAGTTAGAATTGTTTTTTGGAGAATTCTTAACTAAACTGTCGTAATGCAACATCTAGCTAAATTGATATTTTTTTTTTATTTTATACATTTAAATTATTTTTATATTTTATTTTTAAAATTTTACTTTAATAATTTTATCTAAAAATTATTTTAATTTAAAAATGATTTTATTTAACAACATTTATTTAATCTATTTAAAATTTAGTTCAAATTTATTTACTTAACCAAATATTCAAATATTTAAAGATTTGCTATTTTAATAGTTTAAATTTTTAGATATCATATGTTGTAATTTAAAATATAAATCATGCTAGAACAATTAATCATCACAAACATACAAAATACCAATTTTCCATATGGATAAAAGCACACTTCAAAATACTAAACTCAACATACTAAATTAAAAATATTCTTTACATGGTATATTCCTAAAAATTTACTCCGATTGTGTGCAGATAATATCAACATCTGAAACTAAATATTGTCGGGAGAAAAGGGAAACCAGTATTTTTGATAAATTTATTGCTTATGATAGGATTTTTATTTGACCAATTCTAACAATAATTAAATGAGATAATTGATGCTAATTTTTGGTAGTTATTTGATATCAAGTAAAATAAAGATTTCCAAATATTTAAATTAATTATTTGACCACATAAAAATTATCTTGATAAAAATAATACTTTATCCCTTATTTTTACAAATTCTTCTAATTTTTTATTTTTTTAATAAATTTTTGCAGTTTTTAAGTTTAAAATGGCAATAATTTTATATGTGAATCAGAAAAGACGATTACATAGGGTTTAATTCAACCGGAATCAGTAGTCATCAAACTTTGTTTTTTCACCAAAAGACATGAAAATACTGTTTATTTAAGAAAATAATATATAACTGTATAAAACAGGGGTAATAAACCTTTTCATACATACAACCCACTTGTTTACGTCGATTGATTGTAAAATATTCTTACAGTCCACCTGTTCTACAATATTGATAATTGATAAAGTAGGAAGGTTTAAACAATTTATAGAGTTGAGAAAAATTAAAACATACAAATACAATATTTTAGTACACTAAAAATATGTTTAACAGCTTACTGCATCATAACAAATACATTCATGGAAATATGTTGCCTATCATTCCCTTAAAGAAATGAATTCCGAACGTGCATAAGAAAACGAAATTCTTAGTACATTTCCTATTAAGTTTCTGTAAGTTCTTTATTCTATTGAACTGCAGCAATGTAAAAGGATTTTAAGTGGTAGTGTAAAAAATAAAATCGTTGGTGCATATGTTTATTGCTTCTTTCTATTCATATAAATAGGAATTTTTATTAAAGATCACAAAAAAAGGAGTTAAAAGCCATCGTTTGCTAAGTTAGGAGAAGAATACAAGAGCACACAATCTGCACGCATTATTCAAGCATTTTTTAGCCTTGAATCTTTGTACATCAAAGCGCAACGTATATCTAAAAAGCTAGAAATCGAATAGGCCTAATAAATAAAAATGTCCTTAAATAATATTTTCAACATATTGTTTTAAAGAAAAACGATTATATTTCAACAGGAAAAATCTTTTTATATCGGAAAAAAATCTTACCACCCACTAGTGGGAGGTATAGACCAGGTTGACTATCACTGGTATAAAACAATGAAGCCAATTAAAGTTTTTATTTTCATGTTTATTAATTTTGACCGATTGACCATCATCATCTCAACAAATGATTATTTAAAAGAATCCTACTGATATAGTGTAGTTTATGAATATGTAATTAATTCTGACTTAAAGTTTGACCTAAGTGATCTGTTTTTTACGACATTATCGGATCGACAATTGTAATTCATAAATATTATCTCACATCTTTTTTTCTAATTAATATGTATGATAATACTTTGTTTATAATCGGATCAACTAATATATATATTAGTTGTCATCCACTAATATCATTAAACAGTGCTGGATTTCACATAAAATAATTAATGAAGTTACTGAAATAGACTATTTGTTAATTTTTACACAGATAAATCACTTAGTACATTCATCAAAATGTGAATAAAATAACTACAAAATTCCTGAAATTTAAAAATACAAAAGTTTATTTTTTCAATGAGTTTTAAGACAATTTTGAAATACAAAGATGTTAAAAATATTTTGTGGCTTTCAGCATTAATTTCATATAAATTGTTATTATAAATAAATAATTATTAACAATTATAATATACAATGAACCTTCATTTATTCGCCAATGTTGGTTCAAGTATGTTTATGGTGAATTTGAGGTGGCACAAAGCGAGGATGAACAATTGGTAAATTTCG
>MQRK01156324.1:0-17336 GCA_001938485.1 Girardia tigrina | reverse complement strand
GTAATTAAAAATAAATAAACTGTCAATGTTCTGGACTTGTAGTTTTTTTATTATTTTTATTACATTTCAATATATGTTAATAAGGATAATATTAATCAGATACACGCGATCGCCTATGACATTTTTTGACCGCGACCTCAGAAAGCTTAAACACTAAATTTTTAAAAACCCAATAAAAATATAGTATTTCTAACTTGTTACAACTAAATAAGAGTATTAAATGAGTTTAAGAACAATTTCACTACCGAAAATAAACAATAAATTCCTCTTTTCATCTATTTTAAGCGGGTTCACTACATTTAATGGTAGTCAAATGTGTCTTATCACAAATAAGACTGGAAAAGAATTATATTTCTAATTCTAAATTGAACAAAACACAACTTTAACAAAAGCAATATCAGGGACGCCATAATAAAAGACAAATTTTTAAATGGTTACATTCAATTTTTACTACGGTTAACTTTATGTGGAAACACGAATGGAATAAAAATGAACAAATCAACACAATTAGAGCAATATTTGGGCAATTATTAGGTTGGTTTTATTAAAAAGATACAATTCCATGAAAACTAAACATCAATGATAATGGGAAAATAATATATAAATATAAAATTATTTTTTACATAAATAAATATTCTATCATAACTGCTTAAAATTCATTTTACAATAAAAAATAATTTTCGTTTATTGACTTTCTTTGAAGAAACAGAAAGAGGACAAGCAATACAAATCATTATTTTAAAAAGTTTTTTAATTAAGATTTTAAAAAGATGAAAAACATTGTTGTTATTAAATTGAAGAGTTTCCAATGTTAAAATCGATTCAAATAGGTGGATGCTATTAATAAAAATGATCCGGGTGCTTTTTTAAAATGGTAAAGGAGAAACCTTTGGGTTTACCTTTTTAATAGTGTAAATATATTTTTTGAAGAGTATAAATTTTATTTAGCGTATCGCTAATGTTTAATTAATTAAAATACCTCTTTATGGGCAAAACGACGAATATTTTTTTATTGATAAAAGTAATAAATTATTTTTTATTTGCTAAAACAATGGGAAAGACAAATGAAAGCATTTTCGAGTTTTTCAAAATTAAAAGAATATTGTAAAGTACAATCATGTCCCGCATCTGTAACATTGAAATAAAGTTGTTTTTCCCATTGAAAAAACGGTGACAGTTTATAGCATCTATAAATGTGATGAGGAGGTCATAGAATGGGTGAAAAAATTATGTTATCTCAGAAGTATAATGACCACTAGTGGAAGCCGCAACCGGGATATTAGTCAACGAATACGAAATGGAATGCGGAAGCTTATAAAATTGCAACCTGCAATTTAGAGTAATCGCGTCCCAATAGTATTGAAGAGAAAACTGATGGAGACTAGTTTTTTCCCTGTGGTATATTATGGTAAAGAGTGCTGGGCAACGCCTGAGAAGGACGTTGCACTGTTACAAGCCTTCCATAATTACTGCACGAGGACAGCTCTCAAGAACCAAACTCGACAGGATCCCCAATAAGAAAATGACGATAGGACTGACTGGGGAAAGAGTATTTCTTACAAAAAGAGCATAGTATTCTATTAAAACAATGCACGGAAGGGTGTAACTGAGGTTCGTAGAGTTCTAAACTCTGAAATCGCCTCAGAAAATCACAGAATCATCGACCGTAAAAAGCAAATGATGAGATGGCTCTTTGCTCGAGATGTGCTCTGGATATTCAACGATCCTGCAGATTTGGCAGAATACAGGGTTGAACGGAAATTAATCGGCTTGACCGAATATTTGCTATAAATAAATCAATAATTTAAATAATTAAAAAGTAAAATTAAAATTAATAACTTAAATAATAAAATTAAATAAGTAAAGGAAAATAAATTAAATAATTTAATCATTAAATTTAAATAATTAAATAAAATAATTAAAGTAAAGTAATATATATATATATAAACAGAATAATTTGACTTTGTTTCGATGTCAGAAAAAGCGTCTTTGAGAGTGATTATTCGCTGTTTTTTTTTATTCATTTGTTCGTTTTGAATCAACTTGTGAATCGATTTTTTGTGCCGATAAATCACGTGATTATTTCGGTGAGTACAATGCATTTCAAATCAAATGCAATACAATTATGTATGTATGTATGCTTTGTGTGTATTTGTGTGATATGTTTTTGAAAATGATTGGTGCGTGTGTGGTGAGTGTGTTTGTGTTTAATTTTCTGTATTTTTTGTCACAATAAAAATTAATTATAAAATTTGAATTCTGTTAAATGTTCGTTTGTTATCCCTTTTGCACATTTAAAAACCAGAACACCGCTCAATCGATCTCTCACTATTTGACTTTATCATTGGCAAATGACTTGCGGTTTCGGGACGAAGAGTATCCCAAAAGATTACACATTTGAAAATATACTCCGAGCGAATCTATCGAGCGACAAGTTCGATAGGGTCATTTATTATGATTCCTGTCTCCTTGCGAAATCCTCAAAAATGTTTGGGAAAATTATCATTTCCTACGAATGTCTCTATTCCTATATCGAGAATATCAAGAAATTTTCGATTTTCTTTGAGTTTAGATTTAATGTGGAGGCACGGTTTCCGTCTAAAAATTGGTGACCAAGATGGGGCATTATGCCCACAATATTCAAAATCAAATGTGCAGGGGCCGTGTTCCCACAATATTGCACAATTGCTGGGGCCAAGTTTTCCCGATAGCTTTAAAATCAAAGGGCCTTGTTCCCATAAAAGTAAACAAAATATTTTGGGGCCTTGTCCCCATTCAAATTTGCCTGAGCCCTGTCCCCACGAATTCGATCAAATGCTGGAACTGTGATCCATTCAAATCAAGATGGTCTTTAGAGAAGGACACTATCAAAATTGTGAGTTTAATTATCTTATTTGTGAATGTTGAATGTTGTTTTCGATTTGATGTAAGGCAATATATGAGAATGTGTGTTAATTTTTGTGATGCATTGTGTATAAATGATAAAATTAACTTTGTAAATATTATAAAGATATTAAGTAAAAACACAAATAATTAATTAAAAAATATATTGAGGAAATGAAACTTGTGTCTATTAAAAAAGAAGGTCTAGGATTACCAGATTATAAGAAAATTCAAATATTTGTTAAAACGTTAGCAGGTAAAACAATAACGTTGGAGGTCGAGTCCAACGACATAATTTAGAACATCAAAGCGAAGATCCAAGATAAGGAAGGCGTTCCACCGAACCAGCAGAAATTAATATTCGCCGGGAAACAGTTGGAAGATGGGCGATTGAGCAAATACAACATCCAGAAGAAATCGACTCTCCATTTGGTCTTACGTTTGCGAGGAGGTAGTCCAGAAGAAAAACAACTGAACGACAAATTAAATAAAAGATTGAGATGGAGACTTCAAATAAATAGTGCAAGGAAAGAACAGTATTCTAGTCATAATAACGAAGAGTTCAAATTGCTGAACAAAAAATATAGAGAAATATACGAAAAGAATACAAATGAATACAGAATATTGATCAAGTTGGCTAGAAAACTCCAAAGAAAAGAAGTGGACAATTCGGAAAGTGAACTGAAACAGTTCATGCTGGCCGATAAGGAAGTTGAAGGTCACATGGAAAAAATAGAAGTAAATATTGGCCAGTTATATATATCAATATTCGAGTAGAAAAGTGTAAAAAAATTCTTTGTTGAAAATCGATTATTTTACGTAATTTTTGCGATTAATTCGAAAGAAAGTGGTCATTGTTTTTTTTTTGAAATAAAGAATTTTGAATAAGAAATTTTGGGGTGTTTTGTTTTTTTGTAATGAATACAAACAAAATGATTGACAAAGTAGATGAAACCGAATTGAAATGCGGAATCGTGAATTCCAAAGGTTCATGGCACAGTGGATGTAATGAGAGTTGTTGGGTCTACGTTGGCGGGCTTTGGATATGAATATTCCGAGGGCGATGTCACTTGTGTTTTTTCTCAATATGGAGAGATCGACAATTTGAATCTCATTCACAACCGATGCACCAGTTGATCGAGGGGATTTGGTTTCGTTTGCCACGAGGATCAAAGAAGCGATCGAATATTTAGAATCGATCATGTCGAAGATTGCAAACTGCCGGCTCTCGATAAGGACGAGAAGGACGTGTTGAAGAATTTCATCTGAGAGCGCGGAAACGGACCGGAGCACGAGGAAATGATGAAACAATTACAGATCAAATCGGAGGAAGTCAAAAGGCGATTAGATTTGGGGGGTCGATGATTTCGAATTGAAGAGGAGAGAGCAGGGTGAGCTTCGATCCTTTTCCCCCTGCGTCCCGCAGTTCACCCTCCAGCGTTGATGCGCCGCAGCCACGAGTCCACTGCGCCCGTTCTGTTGCCAACAGAAGAAAGAAAAGCAAGACATTCAATTTTATCTAGATTTTCGACATTTGAATAAAATTACAGTTCAACCAGCGTTTCCAATGACAAATGAGGACGAAATGTTGAATATACTAATGGAGCAAAATGTTTTAGTACGATCAATTTGAGAAACGCATACAATCAAGTAAAGCTGTAATATGAATCAAGGTCATATTCTCAACAAAATGGCAAATACTGTTTTAAAAGAATGCCTTTGGAATTTCAAAAGTCCCCTTAACTTTTCTGGAATTAATGGAAAAAGGTTTTGGACATTTGAATCAAGGAAGCAATCATATATTGAAATAACATTTTAATTTTTGCAAAAAACAAGAAAAAACATAACGAGTAAATAACGTATTTCAGAAGATTAAAGAATCACGTTTGATAATGAACCCAGAAAAGTGTCAATTTCTAGTAAAAAAACCTAAGTTTTTAGAATATATCATAAGTAAAGGTGATATTTGTAAGGAATAGTACCTATATTTTAATATAGATATTTTAATTTCAATATATTTTAAAGTCGTTAATTACAAAAAAGCAACAATTTTTATTGAAATAAATTTTATTTTATGGATCAGAATTTTGATGAAGTTTGAGCTGCAAACAGTATGAATCAAATATTTAAGTAGCCTTTTGGGCTAGACAAACTACTTCATGAAATTTATAAAGGATTAAGCAACATGTACAAAAGATTTGGAAAGTTTAAGTTGAAAGAATAAGGACGAGAAACTGATTAATATTTCAGTGATTTATCTTAATATCACAAAGTTCAAAGAAATACTGAAATCCTATACGAATTATAGAATTTATATGAAATGACGACTTAGAATTATAGATTTCTGGGAATTCTCCAACTTTTTTAATATTCGTCAATTTTTAAGGGCATAGAGGGGTTTGTGTCAAATGACCAAATCCAAAATGACCAAGGTCAAAAATATCAAATAGCCAATAGACCGAATTCCCAAATGAAAAAATATCCACATGACCAAATTACCTTGTCAAACAATGGCTTGTGTTATAATTAATATTTGTATGAATAAGAATAGGGTGCTCTCAGGAATGTAAAATTACAAATAGTGTTTCCTCTTCAGTGAAAATGTTGTCCAACATTTTAACACCATTGTAAATATAACGATGAACACTAAAAACAACTTTAACATTGTCTACAACATATTTCATGACAGAAAGAAAGTAAAAACCTTGAAATTAATTATCTAATTCCCAATAAACTTCAACATATATGAGCTGTCCGAAATGTTCTTGAAAAACAAAAGTTAAATTTGAAATTACATTTATGTTTCAATATAATCTCCCAAAAAATTAATACATTTATTTCAGCGTTTTTCTAACAATTCTATCCCTTGATTAAAATGATTTTCCTCGAGCTCTGCAAAATAACCTACAATAGCTTCACCATTTGATGTGAAACGCTTTCTAGCAAGGAACTTTTTTAGGTTAGGAAACAAATAATAGTCATTGGGAGCCAAATCTGGTGAATACGGTGGACGATCAAGCAATTCATTCAATTTAGCCATCTTCAAACCACTTTTGTGAGCAGGTGCATTGTCTTGATGAAAAATGATTTTTTTTTCTTCACCAAACCATGTCTTTTCTCACAAATTATTGCATCCAGTTGATCCAAAAGTCGTGAGTAATATCCTAAGTTGAAAGTTTTACATTACTCAAAATAATCGATCAAAAAACACCTTTGTAATCCAAAAAATTATTGCCATAGCCTTCCCGGCTAATTGAACTGTTTAACCTTCTTTAGTGCACTTCCACCAGCTTCAATCCATTATTTTGACTGTTGTTTTGTTTTTGGTGTATAATGGTGGATCCATGTTTCCTCAAAAGTTATGAAACTGCGTTTAAAATCCCATTTATTTTGTCTTAAACAATCCAAACAAGCTTGAGAATTTCTCATTCAAAAGCGTTTTTAATCGATCGTTAACAAATGCGGCACCTATCTTTCGTAAAGCTTTGTCATGTGTAATTCTTCATGCAAAATATATCCAACTCAATCTTTTGAGATGCCCATAGCATCAGCTGTTTCACGTACTTTAACACGCCGATCATCTAATACCATATCATGTACTTCACGAACGATTTCTGGTGTTGTCACAGTTTTTGAACGTCCACTACCTGGTTCATCTTCACTGCTTTTACGACCACCTTTAAATTCCGAAATTCAATTTTTTACTGTGGCATACGAAGGAGCACTTTTACGTAACACATTCACCTCATCAGTATGAATTTCCTCTCTTTTTAATCCTTTCATAAATAAATATTCAATTACCGCCCGATTCTTGAATTTATCCATTACTAAAAAATCAATGTCAAGACAATTTTAAAAGGCTTTTAAACAAAGAAAGAAATATCACATCATAATGAAATTTAACATGTGCTCATATGACATATATGACTTTCTAACACACATATCTTTTTGCAGTTTATAGCGCTATATCTGTGTTACACTAAGAACTTTTCGGACAGCCTACGTAACATCTCAACAAGTTTTGTTTTGTTGATTGTCTTTAATAGGATTTTCAACCAATTTTCCATGTGCAATTTCTGCAATCCTTACTGATTTTTCATTGTCTTCATCATTTGTTCTACTTTTTTTATATTCTTATAATGCATATTCTTATAATTTTATATTCTTATTATGCCGTCGGTCCAGTTCACAATAGGTTTCATGAAATTATTGTATAATTTCATCAGTCGCAATTTTCTCAAAACCAAAAACCGAATAACACTGTTATTTTCAATGCTCATAACTTGAAATTTGTCTTTAAATAGATTCTTTTAAACAAATCCCTGTTGTTTTGTCTCAAGGTAGACAGTCATTTTCAAAGTAAATTAAATGAAAATAGCCCACTTTCTAATGGTCCACGAACTTATTGATACCACCTCGTAAGTAAAGGCGAACATTAGAAAAACAAATCATATTATTTAAATGTCATACTGTGCCAAAATAAAAATAAGATAATTTAATATTAATATATAAAACCATAAACCAACAACTATTACGTTCCATATTTGTAATTTAAAAATTTTTTTTATCAATTTAATTATATTTTATTCATAAATTTTCAAGCAAAGTTCTGACGAAAATATTAGATAAAATAACTCATAATTATTACGAAAATATTAATATTTATCGATTATGAATAAAATTGAAAAGATGAGCAAATTGTTGAAACACTCTAGTTTTTTCAAAGTTTTTCTTTTTAAAATGCAATAAAATAAAATTAGATAAATGAAATCTTAACAAAACATAAAGAATAAAATTCCGTATAATTATCGAGCGTTGATTTCCCGTTCCGGATTTCGCTAGAAGACTTAAGTTGTTGTCTCTGAGACAGTGCAAAATAATCCTCTCTTTCTAGGACCCTCTATTATCAGGTCTTCTATACTTCTTCTGAGATTGTGAGGATTATTGTATTGTAATCGATGTTACAGTATACGAAAGTTGAAAGGTGTCGAGATTTTTTAATGACAGAGAATGTCTATGCAAATATATTTTGTTACCTTCAGGTATATGCAGCAATTTTCCTTCATTTTCATCAAAATAAAAAGCAATTTAATTCATTGAACATGATGAAAATTCTTAAGCCAATTTAATCATTATTTCAATCAATTTAACTTTCTAAACCTAACCCAAAAAATGGACATCAAAGAAAATCAGCAGCCAAAACGAACCTACGCAAAGATCAGCAATGATGCTAGAGAGGCTCTTGGTCGTGTTTTCACAATGAGACGGTTATTGCAGTATCGTTGAATATGAATTAACACACTGCACGTTTAATTTTTCGCAGTTTTAGTAGCACTGGCTCCATGGTGCCAGCAAATCACGGTGGTCGAAATTGCATCCGTCTTGCGTCCTGACCACATTGAGTAGATTATTTCTATTCTCAATGATCATCCGAATTCATCTTTGCGAGATTCAATTGCATTTTGAAGTAGTGTTTCATCTTCTCAAGCAAATTTCCATTCAAACAATTGCTAGAGCAATTGACAACCGAGCGATCACGTTGAAGAAGGCTCAGGTATCTCCAGAAGCATACAAAATCGATTCTGCGTTGTAGTTTCGAAAAGAATATGCAAATTGACTTCTTGAAAACTCGGAAGCATTCTAAATTCTGTACATCGACGAAATGAGAACCCATCTGTGGAGACGTCAATCTCGCGCGCTTGCACCCAAGGGAAAACGTGCAATCATCAGAGTTCCAACGCAAAGTAACATCAACGTGAGGACGGTTATGATGGTATGACGTGAACAAGGTCTGATAAAGTCTGTTTCCATTACTGGTGCATTCAACGTGGATACCTTCTTTCAATTCTTTGCTGGATTATATGCTCAACTTGAGCTCGCTTTTCCGGACAAACGTTTCACTTTCATGCTGGATAATTGCAGCTTTCACAAGGAGCAACGACTGTAAGAGATCCTGCGCCGAAGAAATGTGCTAAACTTTTTGCGTTCGTACAGTCCTTTTCTAAATTCGATCAAAGATACATTTTCCTGTTAAAAAGTGCAATCAAGCGCGTGAGTGCTCAGCATCTCGATCAACTGTTTCACATAAACCATAGCCCCTATGGAACTAGAACAGCGGCAAGGCGCGATGCTTTGCTAAAGTTGACATCACTAACGATAAATGCAAGGCATGGTATCAAAATTCGATCTCGTTTCTTTCGCCACGCTTGCAAAAGAGACGAATTCCATAAAATAAATATGTGAATTTCTTTGGTATATATTGATTAAATTGAATTGCTTAAGAATTTTAATAGTGTTTAATGACTTAAATTGCTTTTTATATTGATGAAAGTGATTGAGAAACGCTGTATGAGGAATAACTCTATTACAAGTATTATATAGACCTAAATGAATATCAATTAAAGTGAATTAAAATGTATCATATTCTTATATAGAATTAAATGACTTTTATTTAAGTTTGATTTCAAATTGAACCAATTTGTAAAATGCGGGAGACAAGATTACAAAGAATCAAAACGCGTTTTGTAAAGTACATCATTATTAATGCAAATTATGCAAATTTGCATTGAATATTATGATAATTGAAGATCAACTGGGTTTATAACAGTCACAATATTCTCATATGTTAATAGTATTTTGCAAGAAATTCATCTAACCTTCTATCTTAATCAACATGGAAACCGGTTTATCTTCGTTAAAGTATCAAAATAAAAGTAATGGGTGTAAAAATCGATAAATTCTTATATTAAAATAAACATAATCATCGCGACATTCAAGTACAAAGTAAACATCAAGTAGATTTGACTAATATAATTTTCATGGCAAAAAATTGTGATTTATGATACATTTTTACAATATGATGATCCCACTTAAACCTGATTTAAACCCCTGTCACTGAACCGAAAACCCATCTGTTCCCGCTTAAACACATAAATTATTGAAGGAATGTTATTTTTTAATTCTCGTGGAAACTAAAGAAATAAAACATTAGTTTTATGTAATATTCTTATTCATTCCCAAGGAAACGTAAAAGAAAATCCCGGTTTCAAATCAAACAAAATACGATATGCATTTTTAAATTTTAAGTGAAGGAAATAGAGATCCAAATAAAAAATGAGGAGACTTGCATTAATTTTAACAAAATATTAATCGATTAAACCAAAAAATAATCTAAAATGTTATCAAAGTAGGTTGCACTTCACTATCGCACATTAGCACATTGCACCTGTCACGATTGGATTGGCACCTTAACAAGTGTACGATCATTGACTAACTCGGCAGATTCTTTTACTTTTATTTTATTTAAACAGACTTCAGAATTATTGACGGCATTTAGGTGAAATTAGATTGCATCTTGACTATCATATAAAGTGAGAGTTGACCTCAACTGAGATATTGTTTCTTTATTTTAATCTTCGCTAAACATTTTATTCTTCGAAGTAGGTTTCTTGCCAAGTAGAAAATAATTTTTAACATATTTGTTAGACCCCTTAACAATTTTTTAAAAAAAAATTAGATGGAATGTTCTGATTGAGCATATTACGGGCAGTGTTGGCAAGTATTTTCAACACATCGATATCACTTTAATCAAATTGTTTCATAAAACCGGAGATTTCGATCGGTTTTACCGCAGTAAAAAGTGTTTCGTCGGTCGCTTAAATGATATCTGTGCGCAATGGCAAAATCTGAGTCGAACAGCTGTAAGAAAAAGACAGCATTTTGTTAGTTATTGATTTCCGATGGATATATTTTCCATACACGATTTATGTTCAGTATACTGAATTTGCAAGATGTTGCAAACTTTGTTGAAGAACACAGTAATTTAAATTTTATTTAACAAAACTTGAGTTAATTATAAACAGAGAAGCTACAAATCATTTGAAAAACCGTCGATAAAATGTACAGTAAAACTTCTCCACAAGGAGTTATTTGGGGCCGAGAAAACTACCTCTCCATAAGAAAAGTTGCTTTTTTCCAGAATAAATTATTGATTTATAATATCAAAATAACGCTTAAATATGATTTTTGTCATCCATGCTGACGAGTACTCCATAAAGTACTCCTTATAGATAATTACATCTTATGAAGAGGAAACTTTATAGAGGTTTTACTGTAACTATACACTTAGAAGCATTTTAAAGAAATGGAAGTATTTATAAAATTTTTTTAAAAGGTTTTTCGTACGTTATTTTATTGTTACATATCATTTTAAAGCGTGTACTGAATTTTTTTAAAAAATTTTGTTACAACATTCAATTACCGAAATTTTGACTATTTTAAAACTTATGAAAACAAAACAAATTCGAGTTATTTTCATAGGAATTCGATCTTACAATTGGTCAAATAACCATCATTGGACGCTCGATTCAACGATGGTTCCAAAATTTTAGTGATATCAATATGAATCTTGAGTCGTAGATGGAATTTTGCTAGTGACAACGATCAATGAAAAGCATTATTTGAAAGTGTACATGTGTTACACTTTAAAGTTTGTGTTGTGCTGACATCAGAAAAAGGTCATGATAAATATTTGATTGGACCCCCTCAGAATTGCCCACACGGATATTTGCAGACGGGACAAATGTCCACAGTCAATTTTTATGTTATACCGAATTTGTATAATTTTCGAACTAGGAAAAATTTTTGCCGAATTCACAAAATTAGCAATAATATTTTGATATTTTAAAAAAAATACATTTAAGATTGGAAAATCTGAATTTAATATAAAAAACCGAACTCACGAAATAGGTAAATGATTTTTCAAATTCACTAGCTAGGAAATTCTCTTATTTAGTTTAAATAGAGAATTTTCCATATTAAAATGAATTTTTTCAAAATATTTTTTCCAATTTCGTTAATTCAGTAAAAATTTGGCCGAATTCGGAAATTATACAAATTCAGCATACCACATAAAAATCAACTGCGGGCAAATGTCCGTGTGAGCCACTGTCTTGCCAGCGTTTGGTGGTCTATAGCAGGAGTGATTTACTACAACTTTCGAAATCCTGGTGAAATAAACAGAGAAGTATTGTTACCAAATTGATGTTAATGCATCAGAAATTGTGATATCTGAGTCCAGCATTGATAAAAAGAAATAGGTCTATTCTTCTGCACGAGAACGCCCTTCCTCGTATATCTCGAATACCAACTGGAAAATTGAACAAATTGGGATAAACAAGGTCGGCCTCATACTAATTGATTGCCTTTTTAAAACATTTTAACAACTTTTTGCAGTGAAAAATATTCAAATATCAAACACTGACTTGAAAAATCGTTAATAAATTCAATATCTCTAGAACTCTAGATTTTTAGGTTACTGGACTAACTTGAATCTTGTTGGAAGAAAATATCAATTTCAATGGGTTTTATTTTGATCAACAAAGTTTATTCTAAAGTGATATCAAATATTATAATGTCAAACCTTATACCACCCATTTCTTTTACACAACCTCCTACATTAAGACACGCGGTGTCTCAAGAGCAATAAACTATTCTCTTCAAACTAAAAGCATGTCACCAATCTTGAGTCGCTCTACAATGATTACTTTTGTTCTAAGTCATGTTTTTAAAAAGCCAAAGAAAAAGATATTAATATCAAATTTGTTCAAGAAACGATTAATAATTAATTAGTCCTAATATCAGAGAAATTATTAATTGATACCGCTAATATAAAACTGAAATTTCTTTTAACTTCAAAAATTATTTTCTTTTAAAAAGTCGAAATTTTCAGAACGAAAAACAAAAATATTGCCAAAAATTAAATTACAAATTATTAATGAAAAATGATATGAGATTCCACCACACCAAACATAATTATTTGTAGCTTCAATTATTGAATGAGACTATAAAACGAGAGTTTCCACCCAATTGAGCACTGTAATCGAATAGTAGACTCAACTCAGACCCCCTTCAAGCCCCTCATCCTTTTAAAGGGAAATTCTTTTGTTAAAATGTTTTATTTTGAATTCGTTTAAAAAACGTGTAGAGAAAATTTTCAGTTTTGACATATCTAATTCACAATTTATTATTTTATTAACTTTTCTTTATTATCTATGAATACCAATGTTGAAATTAGCGTCGTTAAACTAATGAAAATATAAAAAATAAAAAAATATGTTAAACATGAAAACGAAACTTCAAATAAATATGACAGTTAAATATGGAATATTATTTTTTTTGTAAAAAAAGAGCGAAAAACTTACTAAAAAATGTAGATCGCCTTCACAGATCAAAGCAACAGACCTGGTTATATCCATCTGTGGCTCTGGAGGTTGATCGTTGTCAAAATCCATGTTGGAAATCGTTGATTCACTCCAAATCGATAATTCCCTAAGAAACGAACTCAAAGAATAATTTTCGAACTTGTCAAGCAGATCAACTGGTAAAGATAATCGAGAGCTAGAATCGACGGAAGAGGGGTCATGGACCTTGGTTATTTCCAGATAAATCAACGATTTTATCACCTAAGAAAATTTCGATAATTAGACGTTACAAAGATTTGATGAATTTTAACGCATTATTATCAAAACCTTCAAAATAAATGAAAAATACAAATGAAAAACTATATTTCATTTATTAATTTTGCTAATATTAGGTCGTCAAGTATGAAATTTGTAGAACTAAAATCAAAGTTTATTGATAATTCACTAATACAAATATTCATCATCATAGTCATTTATCAAAGTATGCACCCATATTTGCGATACACTTTTGACATTTGAGCGGCAGGTTGTTGAGTTCATTTGAAGAAATTTTTAGTGAACGAGAATCTATAAATTCCTGAAGGCCATTTTTACAGCATCTTCGGAATTGAATTTTTTGCTATAAAAAAGTTGTTCAAATTGGAAAAGAAATGATAGTCAGTTGGGGTTAGACCTCTTGAAAATGGAGGATGATGTAGTTTTGTCACGATCTTAAGTGCAGTATATGGTTTTGCTTTGTCGTGGAGCAAGATTTGAGTCGACCGATATATCAAACGCGACTGTTTTTTTACGATTTCGTCTCATATCTTTTAATTGGTTGTAGTAGATATCTTCTGTGATCGACGAATCAGGTTTCATGAAGTCATAATGGATTACAACTTCGGCACACCACCAAACACTCACCGTCAGCTTCTTTTGGTGAATGTTTTGCTTTGGACTGTTTTTGGTGCTTCATTCGTGTCCACCCATCTTTCTAAACGTTTACGATTATCATATTGGATCCAATTTTCAACATAAATGACGATTTGATTAAAAAAAGTGATCACATTTATAAAGCGAAAGCATCATCAAGCAAGTATCCAAACGCTTTTGTCTCTGCTTTTCATTCAACTTTTTCAATTTACTAATTTGAATCAAGTTATTCAATATTGTTTTCTTTGTAACAGCAAACGTTAGCGATAAATCATGAACATTTCGTGATGGATCAGACTCCACGATTACCTTCAATTCGATATTGTCAATCTTCGTTCCTGGGCGACCCAGAGACTCATTATTGAGGTTAAAATTACCTTTCATGAATTTCCTGAGATTGTATGCTGCGTAGTAGCATTGTATCTGAATAGACTATTGATGTTTACGTGGTTCCTAATGCTGAGGTTTCTCGATGGAACTCGTACTTAATAATAGTTCGAATTTCTGTATTTTCCATTTTTAAAATACTGATTATTAAAAAGGTTATCAATAACTGTAATTATTTTTATTGATGTGTTCAATATCCAAGATATGTAGCAATCAAACAGAAAAAACGGAGCAACAAAATATTAAATCATTGTCAAATTATAACTATTTGACTTTACTGTAATCATGCCTATAAATTTCATACTTGAAAACCTAATATTTCTAGCTGTCAGTTTATTGTATCTAATATTTGATATGTTAACTTTACAACATATAAATTTTCAATATATAAAATTCTGTCAATGAAATGAGCTCTTTTTTGAACAAATTTATGAACATTTAATAAATATTTGTATATGAATGCAGATATTTTCCGAAATATGTAAATTTGTACCAAAAGAAGTAAAAGTATTTTTCAATTATCTGGTTAATATTGTAAAAGTAAATATAATAATTGACATTTAAAAACTTTATTTTTATCTACCTGTTCAGTTTTTTTTCTTTTTACACTCCTTCAGTGTATGTAGATTAATAGCAACAGTAGTTAAAAAACCGAGAGATAAGAATTTTTTATAACTTTAACATGATTTTATTTGATACATTGGGTACCTTGAAAATATTCAAAATAGAAAGATAAGCAAGTCACTTAACAGAAATCATATAACCTACTGCGATAAACAATTGACAATGTCAATTAAATAAGATACAGCTTCAAAGACTGTATTGGAGATAATTGAACGCTATATCCAAGAAATTTGACGCAAATGAAATAACAAAGACTAAAAAACGGTAGAAACTATTCAGCATAAAGAGAATTAAGAATAAAAAAATAAAATCTCGCGAGGTCTTCAAAAATAAAGAACATGAAAATATTTTTTTTACAAATTACATATGTACAGAATCAGAGTTTTGGTCGTTGATCATAGACTGTTGAAAAAGGAGTTTATTGGATAAAATTCAACAGTTTGATTAATTTGAACCACATAAAAGATGTTTTCAATTGAAAAACAAATCTCATCCATTAAAAATATATATTTAATGACAAAATATTGCGACGGATCAACTGTGAACTAATTAATAATTTAATTCACCCGTATATAAATGCAAAAATAATGGTTATGTAATCGATTAAGCCTCTAATCGTGTTTATTTTATACTTCAGTTCACAAAAACTGTCCGTTGAAGTATATAGACTTGTATTAGTTTGCTTCCTAAAAAAATTTTTTTCCTAAGAATTTTTTATAACTGTAACATGATTTTATTTGATACATTGGATACCTTGAAAATATTCAAAATAGAAAGATAAGCAAGTCACTTAACAGAAATCATATAACCTACTGCGATAAACAATTGACAATTTCAATTAAATAAGATACAGCTTCAAAGACTGTATTACTTTAAAAATTACATTACTTACAACATTACAACAACATTACTTTAAAAATTATTATTGTTTTTATTATGGTGAATATTAAACTATCAAAATTTAAGAAATCTGACAATCAACCAAAAAATTAAAAGTTAAAGATTAAAAATGATTAAAATTAATTTTATAATTAACTTAAATATATAGTTAATTCGTCTATATTAAGATGTATTCTTTATCCAATCAAAGATTCCACTTTGTGAATTAAGTTCCTCGACTTAAAGAGCTAGATTGATCGGCTTTAATGCAAATATTTATCCACATATACCAAATATATCAAATTAATAAATATTTCAGAAAGAACGGAGTGTATCTAAGATATATCTCGGTAGACTTTTTTGTTAATATCAGTTGCTTGGAGTGCAGTCCCAACCATTAGATTAGAATCAAACACCCATACATATGTATGTAATGTTAGTTTGTTTATTACTGGGGACATACAATGCCATTTTGGATGAGACATCACCAGTGAACCGTTTTCCACAAAGATGGTGAGCCTTATCACAAGGTAAAAATTGTCAAACACTAGCTGGCGTCAGAAAGCATCCCTTTTCTGGATCTTTGGACATACTTGTCTCCAGATATTAACCCTGTTGAGCACTTTAGGGACATAGTCAAGAAGAATATCAAAGAGTTAGAGCCAACGAGCTATCAAAATATCATTGACAAATTGCAGATTGTAAAGGTACAGTAGGTCACACCGGAGTACTGTCTCAGTTTGGTAGAATATATTCCTAATTGCATTCAAGCCGTTCGTGAAGCAAAAGGAAGTACCACAAAGTATTCATTGACTTCATGTTGTTTATGGACCATAATTTGTGAGATGATTCCCGTTTCTGAGTTGTATATTCAAACATTTGATATCATATCACAAATTTGTTATGATTCATATGTATTTGATATTTGAGTCTAATCTAGTGGCGGAGACTGTATATTATTTATGTTATGATGATTTATAGTTATAATAATTATACATTCTCCGTTTATTTATAATGTTTGTATTATATTATTTCCCATTGCGCATATTTGTCGAAAAAGAATATACTAACTAAAGATTGATCATATCTGGCAACTGTTGTTTTTTTAACTATACAGTCGAAATTTGGTTTGATCTATTTTCATTTGGTTTATACAATATGAATACAATATGTAATCAATATAATATAAAAAATCAAGTGTATATATTCGTTTTATCGTTCGTAATATCTAAAATATTTTAAAATCTTTTTACATTTTAAATCATGTGAGCAACACCGATAATTAACTTTCGATAAATACATTAGATTGTGACTTCAACCTTTGCTGTTATTAACAACTGCGAGATATTTTATCGCTTCAAACTTACCATAAAATATTATATATTTGATTCTGTTTTGATTAATGTTGTGGAACAATGATGTTACAGTGGCCATAAAAATTAGAAAAAA
>MQRK01156282.1:0-10321 GCA_001938485.1 Girardia tigrina | reverse complement strand
TGGTCGTCATCATGAAGGTTATCGCTTTATGGTCTGCTCTCAGAGTGAATCTCTTCCTATACAAATAATGATTGAAGTGTTGGCAAAAATAATATATGGCCAACAGTTCTTTCCGGGTAATATAGTATCCTTTTTCGTGCGTTCCCATTGCATGAGATCCGTATGCTATCATTCTTTCGTTTCCTGCTTCATCCCTCTGAGCTAATACCGCTCCAATTGTGTCGAAACTTGCGTCGGTATCTAATATAAATTCCTTCTTAACATCTGGGAATGCCAATACTGGTGTATTCATTAATGCTGTTTTCATTTCCTGGAATACTTTATCACAACCTTCAGTCCAAATTAATTTCTCTTTATTCCGTCCGCATAGTTCTTCCAAAACTCTCATTTTCTTTGATTATTCTTTTATAAATCGTCTATAATAGTTGCATATCCCTAGAAAACTTTCAAGAAAACTTTCAGCTTATGTTGTAAATATTGATATCGATTTTATGTATTATTTATTTATAGATTATTTTACTTCAAAATATTTTTTTATTATTAAAAATCGAGATTTTAAAATAATTCTATTTTAAATATCTCGCAATCATGATTATTCGAACAATTTTTCTAAGTCATTTTTTAAAATATTTAACTTCTAAAAAATATTAATTAAAAATAATAATTTAAACCATTTCTTAATAAAACCCAAAATAATGAAAATTTTATCAAATTATTAAAAATGCATTTAATTTAGATTTTATTTAAAAATATTAACCTTAATTTTAATTGTTAAATTAAAAAATATAAACTTATCAAGTGATTAATTTAATTATGTTCGAATTTTCATTGAATACCAATTTACATCAGGGTGGGAGAATCACCATTCTAAGTTCAACATAATTAAATCAAAGAAATATATCATCACAAGTAACAATTCGATTCAAAAGTGTTCATATTTATAACTAAGAAGTAAGCATACAAAACGATTTTGTTTTTACTTTTCATACTACTCATGTGGTATCCACTTATCAAACTTTTGCACTTTACCAATTTCAGCCAAGTGATTGTTTCCTTTGTAACAACAAACTTTAGCGATAAATCATGAGCACTTTATGATGCATCCGACTCCATTGTTACCTTCAGCTCGTCATTATCTACCTGCGTTTCTAGGGGACCCGAGACTCATTTTTGAGGTTAAAATTACCTTTCACGAATTTCCTGAACCAATTCGAGATTGCCTGCTGCGTACTAAAATTGTGTCCGAATATACAATTGATGCTTTGTATGGTTTCTGATATTGAGCTTCCACGTGGGAACTCTAACTTCATAATAGTTCGAATTTCTGTCTTTTTCATTTTTAAATACTGATTATTAAAACAAGTTATCAATAATTTGAATTATTTTTATTGATGTATTCAATACCTAAGATATGTAAATATCAAACAAAAAGCTGAGCAAAAAAATATTAAGTCATTGTCAAAATATAAATATTTTAATTTATTGTAATTATGAGGAGTTAGTTAAATTTTTTAATTCGCCAAATAATTTATAATTTTTTTAATTTAAAATTTTAACAAAAATTAAATAATGACGTAGTGTGAATGAAGCAAATAGAATTATTTACCATGGAATACCCCCTGCGATCCATCGCGGGCGAGGAACATTGTTACTCCCAAAACCTGACACAAGTCGATAAGGAATTAAAAGTGTTTTCATTGTATTTTCCTGTTCAAATAGTGCGATCTATCCTTCAACATACTAATAGAAAGGTACGTGACGTATTGACATCAGGAGTAAAACCCCGTTCATATTACACTGGACTGTTTGATTACGACAAATTTATGGCTTGCTTTGATGGGATTTTGTGACCTAGTGTTGATCGTGACAACATTACATTTTATCAAAGAAATGTGGACTCTACAAGAAGGTAAACCATTCTATCGAGTTATCATTGGAAGAAATCGTTTCCAATTTTTCATACGAGTCATTCGCTTCGATAATTACTGCAGTAGTGAAATTAGCAATGAAGCTTTCGTCTTGCTGCTGTATCAGAGGAATAGAACTTGTTTGTGGAATATTTGCGTCGAGTACACATTCCTCACCACACTCTAAGTGTTGATAAACAGTTGTTAGGATACCGTGGAAGAATTCCTGGACGCACTTACATGCCATCCAAGTCGAAAAAATATGGACTAATTCAATTTGGACTATGTTAACCTAGAACAGGATTCACCTTGTGTTCATTGACACTCCACATAAAATATTATCCAGAACCTAGTGCATTCAGACAAAATCCAATGATCACCAATTCTATTCAGAAAACACCAAATCAAAATTCAAAATAAATCTAAGTTCGAAATCATCAAAATTATTAAAATCAGCACTATCAAAAGAGCATCAACCAAGAATGGAACTCAAATATAAAACAAAATTATCAAAACTTAAAAATCAAGAAACTTTATACAAAAACAATTATATAAAAAGTTAATTAATTAAAAGCAATGGTTGTTTAAATTAACAAATAAGAGGCACATTTTCCGAAAAATACAAAAAGACAATGAAATACTAACTTTGATGCGACGATTTTGTGTGGTGACCACTAAAGCATTAGATTTATTTGTAAATAAATATTTCAGTATCCCTCCTGTTGCGGATTAAATGATCCAGCCTGTCTCGCATTCGGAGTTGAGTACCAACTGCTAACAGGTTGGTAACAGAATCAACCGAGGCAGTCTCTCCGAACAGCCATTCCGCATCGATCCATAGGTTTTCTTCGAGTTTCTTTTTGCTTCTTCCCGCGATCTTTCTATTGCATTTCATTATGCTTTTAAGAATTCTTTGCACACATAGCTGACCTTCTTCTGTTGCCAAGGTCACGTGGAACAAAAGCTGTATCTTAGAAACGATGTTCATTGGATGATATAATCCGATACTGATCGAGTCCATTTTGATATGATCTTTCTTATCTAAATTACGTGTTGTTCTTGTGAACGCGTTATGTAGGGCTTCAAGTTTTCTAATTAGGCTCTCGTTTGTACACCAGTTCTCCGAGCCATAGTATACGATAGGGAACATACAGCTTTCAATCAGTGCTGTAGTGACCAAAAATTCCCCCAATTCGAAATCGGAATAAATTTGGTGATTTTACTTCCGATACTATATGAATTATGAATGAAAGGAGCTAATCTTCGTTAAATTGTGGACGATTTGAGTTCGCATGATTCAAAATTAGAAAAATATAAATCAAAAACATTATAAAAAATTCTGATGTTAATAAAAACCAATTCTAAAGACATTAAAAATTGTCCAGTTGTACATTGAGAATTGTGTAAAATTTTTTATATGTAAATTTTTATGTAAAAAAGGAAATTTACAACATGTAGATTTTTATGTAAAAAAGGAAATTTACAATATGTAAATTTTTATGTAAAAAAGGAAATTTACAATATGTAAATTTTTATGTAAAAAAGGAAATTTACTATATGTAATTTTTTATTTATTATTTTATGTTAGTTTTTTTTAATTTACACAAATTGTTTAACTGATCAAATGAAATGAAAATGTTAACGCCTTTTTAAAAAAAATCGATATTTAAGACTTTTCAAGAATAAATAAATCTTTAATCAAATTCTTGTTGTTCACTTAATCGGTCGGATAAAATCCGATTCATACAATAAAAGATATTAATAATCGATAACAATCGATTAATGTCTAAATCAACATCTTTTCCACGGGAAAACAATCTCGCTGTTCATCCTTCATCAACGAAATTACGATTCGGTCGTAGTAATGATCCCGAACCGACTATCATTCGCCATTGTATCGCTCGTAAAGTCAAATCATCATCCAACTGTAACATCGTCCGACAATCGCTCGACGACGTCAATGAATACGAAATTCAACAACGCCATCAAACTGGCATCGATCGCCATGAAATCTACTCCGATCGAATTGCTTCAACCGTTCGAAGAACAACTGACAATCGGCGAATTGATCCAAATGAATAAACAGCATTTAAAAATGGAAATCATTCCCGACAATTGTCCATCGTCATTCGATTCCAACCTTATCGCGCGATGGTGTGATGGCGGCCCTATTGTATTTCAAAATGCGCCATCCAAAACCGGTAATTTAATTTTTATTAGAGCCAGTTCTGTCCCCCCATTTTGGCAGAAAGAACAGCGTGGTTCAGAGCGCGCGTCAAGTGCAGCCTCTCATGCCCCACATCATATTAAGTGCCTTTTTTGCTTCTTAGGGTAAGCATATTACTTTTTATTACCGGAACGAGTTCCCTTAGCCTGGTTCTCCCTTTCTTTATCCTTTCCCTGATATCGCGCTCACAAATACCTTTTGTGGTAAACTGGGAACCCAAATAGTTGAATTTAGTAACCAATTTTATTTGTATGTCATTGACATTTGCGGTTGTATGTATCCTTTGTCCGTCAGATTCTTAATCTTAGTTTTTGAGACATGGATTTTCAAACCCATCTTAGTGAAAACACTGTTTAAGACATAAAAATTGCTGACCAGATTGTTGTAGTCAGGATCGATGAGACAGAGATCGTCAGTGTAAGCCCAAAAATTCAGCTCAGTTGTCTCGCCTTCGTATTTGAGTCGTGCTCCACCCTTCATTCCATTGTCTGCTGCTATTTTCAGTGCCCTATCAAATAGGATATTGAATAAGATAGGACCCACTACACACTCTTGATGTACTTCATCGTAAACGTATTCTCACCAATAGAGCCTTCAAAGTCAATGTGGAATAGTTTGATAAGTTCCAAAATCCTACCATTGATTCCCCACTTTTCCAGTGCTGCCCACAGAATTCTTCTGGGTACACTGTCGAACGTCTTTTCCAGGTCTATGAAAATGACGAATATGTCATTATCACCATTTCGTGCCGATTCTTGTAATTTTCTGAGTATTCCTATTGCATGACCGATACCTTATTCTTGTCGGAAACCGAACAGCCAGTCACTCAGACTGTTTTAAAGTATTGAAAGGATTCTGTTCGCAATGAGCCTGGTTATTATTTTGGCACCAACTTCTAGTCAGGAAGATACCTCTATAGTTATTGAGGTCCTTCCTAGATCCTTTTCCTTTGTACTGAATTATGATCTTTGCCTTACTCCACGACTTTTGGAAATTCTCTAATCCACTCCAGATTCTATGGAAACATTCCTTTATTTCCCACCAAAATTCTGTACCTCCCCATTAGAACAACTCCGGGATAATCCCGTCCGTACCCGCTGCTGGGCAATCATATAGTTGGCTAATAACTAGACCGTCCTCTTCGATGTGTTGCGATACTCAAAATCTTACAAAAAACATATAAAAAATTAAAATGTAAATTAAAACAAAATAATAAAAATGAGCATGAATTACAAAAGGCAAGAAAAGTTCACACAAAGCATAAGAATTATAATAGACGAATAACTAAAGTGTCAAAATGTACATAAAAGGTTATAAAAATACAAATATCGGTAGAAAAGTGAATATTTACGGGTCAGCAATCGATAAAATAAAGATAACGTGTGAAAATAATCCGATAAAAATCCACCAAAATTATCATAAATTCTAGAATAATTTTGCGAGCAAAACAAAGTAAAAAGCAAGAAAATCCGTCCAGAATTGGCGAAGAAATAATGAAATCGGAATAAAAATAGTAAATAATAAACCGATAAACGACGAATACAGATTGAATTATAAAAGAATAAATGAGTAAAAATCGGAAAAAATCGTTAAAAAATCTGCAAAATATTCACAGACAATAAAAAATAATAACCACATCAAAAATGCTATTAAGTTAACAAATAAATCATAAATCTTAAATATATGAATAGCGCTAAGAAACGGATAATAGCATAAAATCCACAAAAAAACCGACAAAAAAATCGTAAAATAATCGGAAAAAATCTAGAATAACCAAAATAGCGGACAACCATCAAAACCGATATCAAATACCGAGATTCCAAGAAAATAATTAGAAAATAATGATAAATATATTATCCCGATAATTTAATTGATAAACCTGGAAAAATAATAGAAAATGACCAGTAAAAATTGAGGAAAAGTCAGTGTGAGAAGTGGTTGCAACCTCAATATCAGGATTCATTTTTTTAAACACCAAAATTTATTTATATAACAATTCACATCTTTAAAACAAATTTTCCTGTCAATTTAATTATCTCGACCCAAATTAATCTATTAAATTCTTTTCGATTTAATTTTTAAAATCCTGAAAATTTATTTCAAAAATTATTTACTCTATTTTCAAAATTTATTTCAAAGTTTTTTTAAATTGCTTATTAAAAATATTTTTATTTATAAATAAATATTTAATATTTTTGTTTTCTTGACATTTTTAATTTTAAGATATTTAATAAGCATATTAACATAAAAATGTTTTACCCTTTAAATTAAAAAATAATAAATTATTCAGGCGAGATAAAAATTTAAATTAACCCCTCATAGTCAGCAAAATACATTAAGAAAATAACCGTGAGAAACACAAGAAGATGTACGACAAAAGAAGAAAAACTCAGGAAGAAATAATAAAAATTCGTTTATTCAAAATCGCCCAAAATAACAAAATATCGATCAATTTATGCGAGAAAAATAATCGAAATTCATGGAAAAAATCGAACATAATAAAAATCGTAGGAAAATCACGCGAAAGTAAACGAAAAGTAAGAAATTCATGAAGTTCAATATCAAATCTCTAATAAATCCGCCAAGAATATAAGTCGACAACGCGTTAAAATAACCGAATTAGATATAGAAAAATTTATTAAAATTAGTAAAATAAATAATAATAAATAAATTTTTATTTTCTATCTCAAGTGTTATTGATTCGTTTTATAAAATAAAGCAAGCAAAGAATAAGTAAATTAAATCACCACTCTGTCTTTTTCTCAACTACACGCCTTGGTACTAAAAACACACATACATAAACGGAGGATTTGCGTTAGGGTATTCGAGTATATACGTTTGTAAATAAATCGTAATGAATAAAAATCACGAAAGTTGGATTGTTGACATAATCTTTCATACTTGATAGGGGCATAACACATAAATATAAGACACATAATATCACATCATTGGATTATCACATTAATATTAATTACTTTTAATCGAAACATCACATCATACCCATTAACACTGATCTGGCCTATCTGGTCTTAAACCTGTGTAGGTCTGGAACCTGTAAGGTCCTCATCACCTATAACTGCTTGCAGATGATATGGGGGTTGAGAGGCAAGTTGTGGTCATAGGTATAAGGGGTTAAGTACTAAAATTCACATGCAGAAGTGACAGTAATTATCTGATGGTTGATTACCGATAACCTGGGGGCTCAAAACCAAATAAGTCAGTTCCCAAAATATGTTCACGCGTTTTTGAAAACACAGAACCACAACAGATGTTTGGAGGATCATTTAGTGCTCCGATAGTATTTATACTTTCTCTGATTGTCCAGTTGTTTATCCAGTTGTTTAATCCCAATTGTTTCTGTCAAACAATTTAGAGAAGTGATTAGTTAGTTCCATATCTGACACTGCCGCTTTGGTCGTACATAATGTTTATTCCTTCGTGTCTGGACTATACAGCAGACTCATTTCCTGGAAGAGCTCTCTCTTTAAGCCGGCCATTCTGTTCATTGCATAAGATCTACGAGATGTTCTGCCAAATGGTATCTACTCTATTACGTATCCACAGTCGATATATTTCTCAGTACTTTCTTACGAGCTTCCTTCCATTCGTGGTGTGTCGTATCATTCATGTTGTTGACAAAATTCTTTCTTTTATCCCATTTTCCCGTAATAATTTCATCAGTTCATTCTGATGGTCTTGTAACCATCTCTGACTGAGTGGAATTCACCTGCTCGGTTTTCCACAACTACAAGCCGCTGCTAAAATACCATCTGTAATACCAGTCCAGTAGGGTTCCATATTTCGGTTTGTAGCTTTAAGCAATTATTGGACGCTAAAAAGATTCTGTCAGGTATCTTCTCTCCTTTCCATTTCTTGTAAGTTTTTCTTCTGGGCATATTTCTCTTTCTGAGCAATGTAATTAGTACTGAGAGGTTATGGTCAGATCCTTACTCAAGTTTAGGATAACTCTTGACGTCAGATATCAGTCTCGATCGATGTTGGTCAGTCAAAAAAAATTAAGCATCTCTTTCTTTTTCGTGCCCGGATGCATCCAGGTTGTCCTCTGATCCCTGCGATGCTTATGGAACATGTTCTCTATCATTAGACAGCAAGAAGCAGTCATCTCTCAATCATCTCATATTCATTAGGGATCCGTTTTCCGATAAGTTTTCTCCCACATAGTAGGGGCGAATTTGTGTCGTGTTCGTATCTGTGCGTTTAACACGACAATTAAAATCAACCCCAAAGAAGAGTTCCTGATGAGTAGATTTAGTCAAGCATTTCTCGTCCACTATTAGGCATCTGAGATCCGAGTTAAATGAGGATTTCTCCTCTGGAGAGTATCCACAGTCCGTAGGACCCAAGACAGTGATGATTTTTGCATGTATTTCTGGAATCCGACATACTAGTATACGATCACTTATCGTTATTTTCTCGATGTTATGACTATCCAACTTTCTAATCATTAATGTAACACCTCATATTTTCTTATTTCCTAAGGCGTTCCAAATCTCTAAGTTCCTGCCCAGCATTTCCGCCATAGTGGGTTTCCTTCAAAATACACATGTCCAGGTGTATCTTTTCCAGAATCACGATCAGATTAATGAGTTTTTCATCCGTATATTCTCTGATGTTCCAATTTCCAAGCTTCAGTCTGACACTGGAACCACCCTTCTCGAGTGGTTCACCCCCCAGGAGCTTTTTGACTGCGAGTCCTGCCAGACTCTTAGTTAGGGAAGTAGAAGAGGTAAAATATACTGCACATAGGGTTGGCAGGTTGCTCATTCGCCTAACCAAATTGCATCTAATAGTTACCAGGATCCACCGCGAGGAGAGTAACTAAGGAGAGAGTAAAGTAAATTATTTAAAACTTAATTTAAATTGATTAGATAATTTTTTTAAAAAAAATTATCATGTCATCAAGCAATTATTTTATAATTAAATTCAAAACTCTAAAGCAATGTTTGACACTATTGATTAATTTGCAAAAACAAATTACAGCATTTCAACTAAATAAAATTCAAATACAAATTGTAGTAAAATTAACCTAAAGACATCAAATATATTGTGCCCGTAAATTAAATATTCAAAACGAAACTTTAAATTAACTTTTTACAACTGACTTTAATCTTTCATAGTTAATAAAGACACGAATCATTATTAACTTAATAATACAGCGCTGAAAGATTTAATTTTTTCATTAAAAATCGATTTTTGCACAATTAGAACATATTCATCAATTGAATTTTGTTTTAATTTATCTCTTTTTTTTATCTTTGTCAAGTTAGATTCAAATTTAAATTGAAATGTGTTTCAAATTTGGTTTTATTAGTTATTTCTTTCTTATCAACATATCAAACATTATTAAAACCGATGTTTTAAAAGATACATTAAAATCAAATAATGTTCCGCAATGTTCAAATTTATTTCAAAAGAATGCTGATAGTAAAGTGATTGAAAATGCCGAGCAATGGACATTTCCAATCAACGATACACCGAGTGACGATTATTTATCCAAAATAATAAAACGTAATTGTGAAGATTTTCTTAAGGCTCGTGATTATTTTTCGCAAACATCACAAAATAATAAAGACGAAAAAGATTTTCCAATTGCGTTTACGATTGTCGCAATTGAAAACGCATCTCAATTAGACCGATTGTTGCGACTGATTTATCGGCCATGGAATTATTACTGCATTTATCTCGATATTAAATTACAGAGAGGATTGTTGAGGGTGATCGAAGATTTGGTGACGTGTATCAATGGGAAATATAATAATAGAAATGTCTTATATACGAAGGATAGCTTGAGTGATAAATTAAGATATTCTAAATTAACTGCGGATTTGAGCTGCATGAGAGAATTATATGGAAAATATAAAGATTGGAAGTATTTGATCAATCTAACTGGACAAGAGTTTCCGTTGAAAACGAATGCGGAATTGGTGACGATTTTCAAAGCATATAAAGGTGCAAATAATATTTACGGAACATTTAAATTGAAACATCGTGAACCGCAAATCAAAGTGCCATTTGGAGTAAGATTTATTTTCATTGATAAACGCATTCGATTTTCTTTAATATGCGATAATTTTGATTAGGAATTGTTGAATTATTCTAATAATTTTATAAGTGTTAAGAACATTGAGACAATTTTCATTTGAAGTTTTATTAGTTACATATTTTA
>MQRK01156261.1:0-13168 GCA_001938485.1 Girardia tigrina | reverse complement strand
TTTATCATCGCGAACAACGTCCAAGCACACTCGAAGAGTTGAGAGCAGCGATTGAAGGAGTTGCCAATGAAATCCGTGGAGACCGCACACTTCGTGAACGCGTTGTGGCCGACTACAGATGACGTTTGCACGAATGTTTTCTTAAAGATGGAGAACAAGTTGAAATTGGATAATTAATTGTTGTTATGCTTTTATGGAATAAAAAGCTTGTTAAATTTTTCGTCTCAAAAATGTTTTTTAATTTTTGATGTTTTCTTTCGATTTTTTTATATACCATCAGAATTTGGCGACGCTCAGGATTCTAAAAATGTATACTTTACCTATAAAAAAGTAGGTGGATAAAAAGATCCAATAGAAAAGTACCTTGGAGTTTATTTTGCGTCACCCTGTATAATTAGTTGTCATTTTGAAGGTAGCTTTCTTATTGGCAAAAAAACTGTAGTAATCGATTTTCCCAATCTTTTCTTGATCCCAATTTATTATCACTTAGGAAATTTGCAATGCAAGAAAAAGGTGGTAATTACTTGGTGCCAGGTTCGGACAATATGTTGGATGCATTAAAACTGCTTAATCAAGCTCCCTGAGTTTCTGGCGAGTCAATACAGACATGAATGGTCTGGCGTTGTTCTGATGGAAGACAATATATCTTCTGTTGGAAAATTCTGGCCGTTTCTTATCAATCGCTAGCTTCAAAAGGTCTAGTTGTTGACAATACATATCTGAATTTAGTATATGACTATACAGAGTAACTAAGAATAAAAGATTCCAGTCCAACCAAATATACAATAGAATCTTCCTGGTCGTTAGTCCTGGTTTGACCACCATTGATTTCACCATGCTTTGACCATGATTATTTTCGTACGATATTGTCGTAAGTGACCCATTTCTTATCCCCAGTAACTATCCGTTTAAGAAATGAGTTCATTTAATTTCTTTTGGCCAAGGCTTCCAAGATGGAGATTTAATCTATTATATTTTTTGGTGTTAATTGGTGTGGCACCAAAATATCATGTTTCTTTTCGAATCCGGCTTTGTTAAAATATTTTTAAACCGTTTTATGGTCGATCTTCAGCTCCTGGGCGATGCTACAACTACTAACATGCTTGTACTAGGTACATCTTTAACATCGGAAATGCCTTCACGGAATCGACGAAACCAAAATTGCATGTAATTAGCTGTTACAGTATTGGCGCAAAAAACATCATTCACAATCACAACCACCTGGTTTGCATTTTTGCCTATATCGAATAAAAACTTTAAAATGTACCGAATTTTTTCTTTATTGATTTCCATTTTGAACACACTGTAACTCAAAACTGAATAAAAAAAGCAAAAAATATTTTTTTACTGAGAAATTTTACTTTGACAAAGAGCATAAATTGGAAATTGTTTGATTAATAAACAATGAATTAAAATAATGCATTGAAATAATGGATTATTTTTTCCCAGCCTAATATATAACTAACATGGCATAAACAATTGAGAATTAGAGACAAAGTACTAGTTAAAGAAAATGGAGAAAGAAGATAGGGAAAATCAAAATATAGTGGGGCTTTTACAATACAAAAGCTTTTAAACAAATATACTTATATTCTGCAAGATGAAGTATCTCTGAAAGTAATGAGAAGAAATTATAATCAGTTAAAAAACGAGTAATTAAATGCTCCCCTAGGTTATGCTTCCTTTATGCATCATTTATCTCCAGAGGTAAATCATAAATTAATGATACCAGATACCCGATTAGAAGTACCAATATATCGTGGATTTTCAGAAATGGATATTAAATTATCATTTATGTTAAAATTTAAATTGTTAAAATTCGGAATTAATATTCTTTATAAAACAATATTAAAAGAGTTTTTGTTATTAATAAACATTTTGTAAACACTTTTATCTTATTTTAATTAAGTATATAGCACTTTTTCAGATTACTCAAGGGTGATTGTTCACTATTCCGTGTTTTGAAATGACGATTCATTTGCTCAATGTGGACCTATTTCAATGCTATTGAGCTTTAGGACTCTTCAGAGAGTTCACTCAAACTAAAAACCTAGTATTTCTTGTAGAGTCCAGATGCTTCATTATCCGATACTTCTTTTATTTCTCTATAAGAAAAGGCCAATCATAGACTGAAGTGCATTTATTTTGCATGATATTGTATGGAACAGTTTTAAGACCCGTGACAAATAAATTATTACAAAAGATTAAATGTATCTATATTTTAGGTTTTTGATTTTCTGTAAGTCTCTCCCTTTATATGTGACTGATATTTTATAGTTGTCGGTATTCTTATAAAAGCTAAACAGTTTTCAATTAATTTCAACTTGATGATCACTAGATTAAATATCATATTTAAACGTCATATCCTCAAAAAATTTTTTTTTAGAAATTTATTAAAATATTTGAAATAAACAGATATTGGATTCCGATAACTTAAAGGACAAATTTAGAGCCGTACTATCACTACAATGATTATTGTCTTAAAGATAATGTCATAAATTCGGGATTAACAATAATTAAATTATTTAAATCAAAATCACTTTTTAAATTTTCCAGTGTGTCATTTATATTTGACATAAAAAATGATTATTTTAAATAAGGTACTGAAAGTGTGTTTACGTAAGAGTTCAGATTTCCGCCCTCTCAATGAGACCTTGACGCGGTCTTGGATAACCAACCAAATCAAGAGGCATTGCAATCCATGAGAAGGCACCTAAGACTACCTTGCAAGGAATAACAAAAAATATAGATAATACTGATTTCACTCGCAAAACAAACCGTGTTAAAGGATTAGTAGCTCTTGTATTTTTTAGGTTTCTACCTGATACGGAGTATATAATTCAGTACTATGTGTGTCAATGTTGAGTATCTTTGTTTACTTTGTGTTAGAATCTGTTGGAACACCACTCGCAGAAGAACAAATATCAATAACTAAATTATATTTATTAATGACACTTAATTATCGGATATTGAAAAATATTTGGAATAATTTATTGATTGCGTTGATCTTCTAATAATTCCAATTTCTACTCTGATTTTCAATTCCCGGAAATATTCTGCCAATTATTAAAACAAATTTGTTTCTTATTTAATTTACATTTAACTTATATTCTATTTATTTAATTATTTCTTAAAAAATTGAGGAACTAAATTACTAAAGTTTTATTTTTTTTGTTAAACCGGTATTTTATAAAATTATATTTAATTAACTAATTGAACTTAATTTCGATTGCCTATTTCAAAAATTTTCCGTTTACTATTAATTCCTAACACTTTGTATATACCAAGGCTCCGCTTTGCGTCTCTATTCGGTTCCGAAAGTTGAGACGCTAAATGAGTTTCAACGCATAACGAATATGTGATAATATTGATCAGAAAGACTATTACAATATATCTATCTAAATAAAAATCAAAATAAAACAAATGTTTATCAAGAAATAATACGAAAATTGGGCTCTTAATCCATTAAAGCTAATTAATAATATAAAATCAGTAAAAAGTAAGTATGCATTATAAATATAATTCTCAAAACTTCTTTCAAAATCAAAATTTACTTTTTAAAAAAATTTTCCAAAGTGGTTTGTACTGAATTGTCTTTTTTTTCCGCATCAATTTCTTTATAGCAATTTATGCTACCTAGAACTGATCTGTTTAACCTCGAACTTCTTTCATTATTAGGGTCATCTTGATTAAATATCTGCAGAGCTTGATCAATTTATTGAAACGTTTCATCGTTAACGTTTGTTCTACGGCAATATCTTCGATTTTTTCCTCTGAATCACTACTGTGTGCTGTCTGAAATTCAATTTCCATTAATTGAGAAGTTGTTATCTCTTCATTGTGCGAATCCAATAGTTCTTCTATATCTTCGACCTCCATTCATTCAACTTGCAATGCGGATGCTAAGTCAACTATCTCTTTAATTGGAGTTATTCAATCATTATTCGTGTCATTTTCCAATGGGCTATGTACACATTCCGTCCATAATTTACGCCAACAACCGTTCATGCTTTTGTTGGACACTTCATTCCAAGATCCTGCAATATATTTAATCCAATCTAATATAGTGAAGTTTTTTCAGAAGGTTTTCATTGTAATATTATCAATTCCTTCCGTGGCTGTGAAAAGTTCCCTGGAATTTTTTATGGCAAAAAATAAAAAAATCAATCGACGCAAAGGCGAATAGACGCATAGCGGTGCTTTGGTGTACAGAGTTATCTGTCATAGGCGGAGAGACTTATTTTAAATAAAATAAATGAAATTTCGCACTGTGCAAAATGTAAAATTTTCAGATACAAAGTGTTTTGAATGGAGATTTATTTTTGTATTTTCGTTCAAATAATATGATGGCAATTAGAACCACATTTTGATCATTCATGAAATGAAAAAAGTTGAAGTGTCATTAACGATAATTATTTAAGATATAAATATTTTTAAAGTTCTAAATAATATAAATTTGTATTATGTATATATTTTAAATATTTAACTGATGTGTTCCAATGATTATTATATATTTAACTCAGTATTTTATACATTTTCTGCACTCTCGCCCTTTTCTTATAAAAATGTGGCGATCTCCAATTTTCATAATAATTAAATTTCTTAAATACTCACTTGATATTGTAATTTATTTAACGGGCTATAAAATTATACATCATATTATAAACATGTCCTTGTATAAATAAATATCTACCTGGCAACAGTCTCGCTCCCCACATGTTAGACAATATTGACTTTAATCTTCCAAGCGCGTCCAAAAATGTGAATTATAATTTATTTTAATTTGTAAATTAAAGAAGTAGCATTTTTATAAATGAAGAAGACCAGCAATACATTTATTATTAAGAACAAATAACAATTGATGTTCGCACAATAAATAAACTACTCTGAGTTCAATATCACAACATATTGTGTCAAATGAGCATTTTCAAACTTGACATTATAATATATATGAATAAATAAAAATAAAAACCTAAAAAAGCATGTAAAAATGAATTCAGTATTATTGTCAGCAAAAGATATAGAACATAACATATTTCAATACAAAGATATACATGATATGCGAATCAGCGCCATTGCCGAATTTCTGTCATCAGCAAAGGTCTTGCTGAGTGAAGAAACTCGGCAAATATTTTGTCTGATTCGTGCAGTCGGATTTCACGAGTAACGTAACTATTATCAATTTTTTTATAACATTTTCTACCAATAACGTGGATAAAAACATTTATTGAGTTGTTAAGAAATAAATATAAAATAAAATTCTATAATTATTTTTTTAATATACTGATCATCTTGCTACGTTAAATTCAACAGTCTTCTCAAAGATTTTGTTTTAATTGTTCTTTTAAAATGAATCCCAGTCACTTAATCCCCGTCATTTGATCCCTACGCATATAATACCCTGCCAGTTAATCCCTAGACACTTAATCCTCAGACTCCTAATGCTAAGAATAAAATTATAACTATAAAAATTATAAAGTCAGCGAAAAATTTATTTGAGACTCCAATAATTATTTTCATATACACATTACGAAAAGTTTGACAATTAAAATAAATATTTGAGTACATTAATAATATTTTAAACAAATAAACGCCATTTAAAAATATATTTTATGATAATATATTTCGACGGTTTAACCGTCATCATCAGATCACTGATTATGTTCTTTTTATTGCATATATATATATAAGAAATAATGATTGTGTAATCACTTACGTAAGTCTAATCGAAAACTCTTAACAAATTAGTTGAGAGTGCTGTTTTAACATTGATTTTAGGATCACATGATCTTATCAACAATGCTTCACTCGACACTCTCTCCCAATAATTTTTAAAATGCTTGCACAAAATCTTAAAATCATTTATGCTCATATTACATTTATGATTAAATTTGTTTATAATAAAAAATTGCCATCTTTTCTCAAGTTTATTAATAGTATTTAAAACATGTTTGCATGGTAAAATATGCTTGACGAGAAATAGTGAGACCGAAAAATCTAACTGTGATCAGTATAAGATCTGACGATGTTGTCGATATGAGGAGTTATTTAAAAATTTTTAATTCGCCAAAATAATTTATAGTTTTTCTTTAATTTAAAAAATTTAAAAAATTAAAGAAATACAAAAGTTCTAAAATTTAAAAAGTTAAAAATGATTTTTAAATTAACAAAAAATTAACAAAAATTAAATAATTATATAAAACCAAAAAATGTTTGCATTAAAATTTTAATAACAATTTTAAAATAAATTATAAACGGATTAAAATATAAAATATCTTTTAGAAATAATTTTTTAAAATTAAATACTTGTTAAAAAATTAAATTCATTAATTTTATGATAAAATTTTATAAATAAATTTATAATTATAATTTAAAAAGAAATTTTATTATTGTAAGTTAAATTTTACAAATTAAATTGAAAGAAATTTTAATAAATGGATTTTGGTAAAATGATTAAATTAATGAGAAAGTTGTTTATAAATGCGTATTATATTCATTAATAAATTTTTGTGTTACATATGAATTGCAAAATTTCTGATAAGGAGAACTGCATAAACTTGACTAACAGTCGAGATGAAGGGTTTTTTTATTTCTGTGAGAGCGCATCAGCGGCTTGTGATGGGTTAATATCTCGGATTGCGGCCTAAAAAGTATGAAATAACGTCGTGAATTGCTAAGAGTTCTCGATCAAATGCTTAATATCGGGTATCAGTGTCTGAAAGATTTCGAGAGAAGAATTCAATAGGTTTAGATAACTGTCCCCTCATTTAGTGCAGAGTGGCTCCAATTGCGACATCAGTAGTTTCGCTGTTTAAATCTAATTGTTGTGATTGCTCATAGAACACAAAAGTTGGACATTCGATAATTTATTTCTGAATTTCAGAGAACCGGAAATTTAAATCTTCAGTCCAAATGAGATTGATTGTCTTAGGTCTCGATGAAGTAGAAACCAGTGGTGAAAGAATTTAAGAAGCATGTGGTAAGAATCGATGACAGAACTTTATAATACCGAGAAAACTTATAAGTTGTGATACAGTGACTGGCAATGCGAATTCTCAGATTACTTTCATCTTATCGGGGATAGGAGAGATGTCATGAGAGTTGATTTTAAATCCAAGAAAATTCACTGAGATCTGAAAAAAATTAATTTTTTGTATTGATATGAAGATTGTTTTCACTCAATCTTATGAGAAGCGAATGCAGAGTCTGAAATGATGATATTCGTTATTTAATACAATGAAAATGCCGTCCAAAAAAGCGAAAACACCATCAAGGTTAACTGTAACTGTATCGGTACTGCACTAGAATGATTAAGCTGCATTTCAAAGATCAAAAGGTATCCGAAGAAATTCAAATAAGCCGAATGAGGTAATTAATGCGTGTTTTTCTAAATTTTCATCGGCAGTGGCTATCTTTAAATCAATTTTAAAAACGGTTGATCTGTTTAGCCGATGAACAATGTCAGTGATCAAACTAATGGGATAGGATTGCTTCCTGTGACAAAATTTAACGCTTGAAAATCTCTACACAGACGAAATGATTTATCCGGTTTTTCGACAACATGAAGACCTGAGACCCAAGATGAAGAAGAATGATGGATGATGCCACATTTCTCTAACTAACGAAATTATTCTTAAACTGCCGATCTGGATTTAACTGGAATTTTGCATTTCTTTAGCCCGACTTTGTGTGAGATCTTGGTGATAATACGGTGGATCACTGCATGAACTGCAGAAAAAGCCGAATCGCGGGAGAATCAGTTGGAAGCTGAATCTTTGATTAAATATTGCATGCGTCTGCGAATAACTTGAGATGATTGATGATAAATAATTTGATGGGATCGAAATTTTGGGATACGAAGGAGCTTCAATGATTTTATGAGATCGACCGTCAACCAAAAAACCATAACTTCTTAAATACCGGCTCAGAGAAGTGGGTGGACTAGGTTGAAACATTGTAAATATATTAAAATGCTTGTTGAAGTCCAGAGAGCCTGAATTAGAGTGAGAATAGTTCTAAAGATCTGGATTAGCAAATCATTGGAAGAACGGTGAGTAGTTTTACGAGAGCATGTTTGTACCATTCTTTGGAAAATAATGAAAAGGCTCGAACCGAAGTCGATTTAAGAATCGTTGCTGTTGTTTTTGATACCTGAATCGGAATGAAATGCAATGTGAAGCATGAACAAGCCTAATGAAATGCCATCTACACAGGCTTGAGTGTTTAGAGACTCTTATTTTTTTGTAAAAGGTACACCCTTTAAAACATCTGATGGCCTTTTAAGCGAAGCGATTTTAGCAGCTACATATAGGTTAACAAAGAGTAAAATTTGAATAAAAAAATAAGCTGAATGGGGTAATTAATGCGTGTTTTTCTAAATTCTCATCGGAAATGGCTATCTTTAAATCAATTTTAAAAGGTCTGGATTACCAAATCATTGGAGAAACGGAGAGTAGTTTTACGAGTGCATGTTTGTACCATGTAATATATGTAATTTAGTTTTGAAAATAATAAATTTTGCTTTTCTTTCAAAAAATACTTTTCGATTGTTTTTTTTTGTATTGACAAAATCTGCCACTGCTGACCAAACAAATCGAAATGACAAGCAGTGTCTACAATGACCGATTAAAGCTCTTCAATGAAATCGAGATCTGTCAACGGCATATCGGCGGTTGATCGGGGTTCCACACGAGACACGGTTACTGGGTCATCGTCGATGACTACCACTCGAGCGAACCATATTGAATTGTGGTGCTCAAACCGTTTCGATAAGCCGAATACGATGGCCGTGTTTCTTCATTCGACAGCCGCATTGGATTTATCGATCACTCAATTCAATCCCGTTAATCGGCGCTCAAATTGATCATTATTTTGGTTATATCGGTGGATCGTCCAGCGTTGTTTACTCAGATCAAAAGAGACAGTGGAAGCCTCTATAAAGACTGAGCCCACAGTGGCTTGCCACCGTTAAAGGTCAATTTTTTAAGTACCCGTGCCTACATTCCGCCATTATTTACAGAAGCGTGTACACTTGGTAATGGTACGAGCAAAGTAAGACATTCTTCTATTGATATTATTTTCTGATGAGAAACCGTGAATCAGTTGACATAGGAACTGTCAACTGAATTCTGAGTTAAAGAGTCGTTAATAAAGTTACTTGCTTGGATAATTCTTTGACTATACTAGATTTTTACTCTGCATACTTGTGAAACTTGAGGTAGTCAATTCTTGGGGAATTTGACCAGCGATTGTAGCCAAATCAATATGGTCTGATGTATCAAAGCCGGATAATATGGGACGGATGTGGACTAGCATAGCGGATAGAAATGATTGCTTGATCAGTTCTGGATTAGGAGGACTGGCGGGTTGAAGAGTATAGTTTTTTAGATAGTTCTTGAGAGGTACTTTGAGGCCGAGATATTGTCCAGTGTTTGAGCTTAGAAATATTTTTTTGAATAATTTGGATTGTGATGTGTTATAATTTTCAAAATTAACATTTCTGAGTTCTTCATGGGGGTGAGAAGATTTCAGGTATTTGACAGTATTGAAGGAGTTTTCACTTAGAAGAAGCCTTTAATGAGACGTGTTTTGATCAATTGAAAAAGGTATTTGGGGTTGGAGAAGACCGACCGAACAAGAATTTGATAAATACAGTATCGATTGAAACAAAGAAATTTGCGTGTTTATCCGAACGAGAAAATGTGGATCGAAATTCATTGTCGATCGAACAGCAAAATATAAAAACTCCAGAAAATAGAGATCTGACAAACATGCAGATAAGGGAAGATGTTAATTTGGATAAAACTGATGTGATCTTAGAAATTATAAAAGAAATTATTCACTTCTTGAGAAGATTACATGAAAGAAAAAATCGTAAACAGAAAACAGCTCGAAATTGGAAGTTCCGAAAAAAAAGAAGAGATCAACAAAAGAAAAATCATCGCCAAGAAAGTGTGCACGGAAAAAGACCTGATTGTTTGATTGACAGAATCGTTCGCTTGATTTGTAATCAAACAATGTTGGCGAAAGGTCAATAACAAAACCATTTGAATAAGTAATAAAGAAGAAACGATTGAAGAAGGTTCGAAACTTGAAACTTAGGAGTAATTATTCTGGTGATGACGAGAAGTAGTGCAAACAGAGTGACAATGACGAGGAGAGCTATATTCTGGAAATTATTAGGAGAATGTTAGGTGTGACTTAGGGTTCGTGAACCAGTGGTGATGTAGAAAAAATGTTGAGAAAAATTTTAAGTTTCTTAATAAAATCGAAATTTGATGGAAAGAAAAGCGGGAAATAATTGATCAGACTTCAAGACTGAATCAGACAAGAAATTTCAATGTTTCTTGGTTTGATGGACGATTCAGAGTCAGTGTTGCGGAGGTGTTTCGGTCTGGGTGTTTCACAAAAAAGGTGAATAAAATAAAAACCGGTCTAGGGAATTTTGAATGATTGAATTGTATATGAATGATGTTGAGAGTGAATTAAAAAGTCACAAGAAATGATGAGTTTGAATGTTGTGGTGGGAAGAATTCGTGAGTGAATGATGCGAAATAAAAAGTGATGTAAGGATGAGATTATGCATGATTGTGCATGGCATAGTTAGGAAAAATCAATGAGAGGAATGATTAAGTTGAATGCTTGTGATATAAATAAATGAATGCATGAATCTTTTCTGATCACGAGTGAGGCAACACATCGGATGTGGCTCAGCCACATGTTTGAACTCTAACCAAATTATGAAAATAGGTTGGATGTTTGAATCATATTTTATGATTTAGGTGTTGGCATTAAATCGTTTGTATACGACTTACTTTACGGTCGGGGAAGCGTAAGATTTCGAGCGGTTTTCACAATCTTATATGGATGTGATTTAATTGAAATGTTTTCTAGTTTTTATTTCGAGAAATCGGTGTAAACTTATAAAAAAATATCATGAGAAAAAATTTTAAATTATGTAAAAATTTGTCCTTTTCTTTTAATGTTGTTTTTTAATGAGGTAGCGTGTTGATATTTGAAAATTGATGATTAAGCAAAAGATTTTGAAATCGATTGTTTGAAAAATAAAAAATTTTGGCGGAAATTGATTTTTTATTAAATTGATGTTTGTCGTTTGAGGATGGAGAAAATGAAAATCGACTTGTCCAATCATAGGGCATCGTTGGTCGAAAAAGACAAAAGCAATGAAGCTTTTAAATCGAAGAATTTTTCAGTCGCTCTTGATCATTATAATGAAGTTATCGAACTTGATCCAAAACATTGCACGTTTTATACTAACGTTGGTGCGGTACGTTTCGAGAGAGGAAAATATGCCCAATGTATTGTGGTGTGTAATAAATCCGTTGAAGTCGGACGTGAAAATCGGACTAATTATAAATTAATCGTCAAAGCCTTTTCAAGAGCGGGGAATGCTCATTTAAAATTAGATGATCTAATCAATGCGAAGAAGAATTTTGAAAAATCTTTATGGGAACACCGTGTTCCAGACATTGTCAAGAGGTTAAAGGAAGTTGATCGTAAAATGACCGAGAAAGAGCAGGTGATCCATCTTGTTCAAAATTTCGGATTGGGAGAACCAAGCTGGTGAGCTTCGATCCTTTTCCCACAGTTCACTCTCCAACCCCGGGACGCCACCACCGCACTACGCCCACTCTATCACCAACAATTAGTATTATAAGACTTAGAATGAAATAATTTTATTAGGATTATTAAACATAAATGAAATAATTTTTTTCATTTGAATTATGTCTTTCAAAGTGTTTAACTTTTTGACTTTTTTCTTCAGTACGAAATATTTTGTTTTTTAGAAATGTTAGATGAAAAATTCTCGTTTTAAAAATTTGGTTTTAGAAATGCTTTATGAAAATTTACTAGTTTGTCTGCTTTTAATGACAGTCAAACACAAATTAAAAGACACAATTTGCTAAAAATAGCGCAATTGTCTATTTGACAGAAGGTAGTGGATGTGAACAGTACTTCCGTTCTAGTTAAAACGCGGGAAATTCAACCCTCTCTTTTATAAAAAGAAATTTTGAATAAAAGTTATTATTCATATATTTTAATATATAATAAAAATTTATATATTTTAATTAAAATTCATTTGATTGTATTCCCGAAAATCTTAATTTATAAAACATTATTTCCTTTTTCAAACGAAATTTACTGATATAGTGCAGTTAATGATTATGTAATCAATACGTATTCAGTACATTATTTAAAAACTGTCAACAAAGTTGTAGAGAATGCAGTTTGAACGTTAATTTTAGGATCCAAAGATCTTATATATAACGCTTCACATGTCACAGAAAAACTCTTACTCTGTAAGAGAATCCAGGAACACAGTCGTAATGAAGGTGGAAGTATAAATTCACAACACTTTAAAATTCTGTGCACTCAATTTAAAAATTATTTGGAGAATGACATGTGAAATTTGGGGAGATTTTAGTCTGATAGTATTTTTCTTACAAAAAAAACTATAAATATATTATTGTCTTCAGTATTTCATTAAAATATAAATAATATATAAATTCGAAATAAATTTATTTATTTTTAATGTATCACTTTATTAATGATTGAGTGAAACTTACTTCCTACACATACGAAATAAATTTTATCCGTACAGTAAGAAACGAAAAAAAATTCGGACTTCGCTGAATAATAACCGTAATACACGCAGGAAGCAGTTTTGCAATACCAAGTAATATTGGGATAAAAGGTTGATGCATTGTTGGTCCAATAAACCGAGTCTGGTCGTTGTTTACAAGTATCCACACGTTCAGCAACAGTCATGTTGACCCAACTTTGCGCACTAAATCATATTTTACATCAATATGGGCTTTGAAATAATTTTTTATTATATATTTATGAAAATCATGTTTTATATCGAATATTTATTAGTAAAAAACATAATTTTCCTCGTTATTTTTTTGATAAAATAAAGAATAGAATGAATGCAAAAATAAAGCGTTTAATAATACATAATAAATAATTATATATATGACTGTATTTATATTTATAAGAAAATATTTCTCGTGGAATTTGTGAAAAACAGGGCAGTGCATAATTTATATCCCTACCCACGAAAAATCAATTCTAATCCAACAAACAAATAATGTTCCGATATGCAATACAAAGTCAATATTTTATTCAATCACAATGACTGTATAAT
>MQRK01156250.1:0-12273 GCA_001938485.1 Girardia tigrina | reverse complement strand
TTGATCATATTCCTTTTATATTTAAACTCAAGTTGATAAGATCATGTGATCCTAAAATCAATGTTCAAACAGCACTCTCAACTAATTTGTTAAGAGTTCTCGATTAGACTTACGTAAGTGATTGCATAATCATTCATTTCTTATATAAAATCAATAAAAAAGAACATAATCAGTGATCTGATGATGACGGTTAAACAGTCGAAATATATTATCCTCAAATATATTTTTAAATGGCGTTTATTTGTTTACTTAAAAAATAAGTTGCGTAATATTCAATGTTCCATATAATTTAGAACTGGTAATCTGAAATTCTTTCACGACTGACGATGCCGCAATGAGGAAACATGTTTTGTTGTTTAATTAAAAAATTATTAAATTGACATATTTTCTTTTCGTTTTTTTATGTAGAAATTGCTATTAAATCTAAATGTTAATATATAGTTTATATAAATATAAATTATAATCAAACTTGAGAATATTTAAATTATTAACTGTGCATTAACAAAATAAGTTAATAAATTAGTGGAACAACAAGAATATTGAAAATAAGAAGAATATAAGAAGATAAATTTCGAAGAAGAAAGAAATAAAACGTGTATTTATAAATATCGATTATCTATATCGGGTTTAAGCAATTGTGAATAAGATTGTGGATGTTTTGGCCAAATGGTATTGGGGGTATTGACATATAACGCTAGGCCGCTTTAGCAATCTTACTAAGCGAAAGGGGTTTAATTGAGTGATCCAATTAGAGATTATCATTTTAGAGATACAATGAGAGCCATAAACATCTTGTAATTCCTTAATAATTTACTCTTTGTCTATCTTTCGTATCACAAGAATTTTGATTACATGACAGTACTCAATATGATTCATTTGAGAAAATGACGAAATTTGTGAAATAGTGACGCACTGCCTGTTAAACAAATACACAAAATAACATATTTAAACAAATTTAATTTTCCTTGCAAATAGACCTCCTCTGACTGTGATGAATAACTTTGTATAGCTTTTAAACTTTGATACTCAGCATTGGCACACAGGATAGTGAATCATAGACTCTGTATCGGGTGGAAACCTTAAAGATACCAGAGCTTATGATTTTCTCACACGGTTTTGGATGCATAAGTGCGAGCCTTCGGTGGACGGGCACGTTTCGGTTTACCTCTAAGAAAAAGGACCAATCATGATACCTTTGTGCTGTAAGCCTGTAACAGTATGAGTTCCCTTATTGCTACGGGGAAAGGGGCATTTGAATATTCTTTTATCTGTTATATTATCAAGCTGAAAAGCCAAAACTTCATTAGGGATCAATTCTTGATTGCTCCCGTCAGCAGTACCAACATACATAGAAATATTTAGGATCGGATTCAAAGTATATATACGTCTTTCTTTTAGGATATTTCGTAATTTACTGAATCAATAACATTTATTCGAACATCACCTAATACATGCCCCAGCAACCATTCTTTAGTTTTATAAATTTTTTGATAGTTTTCTCATGGTTTAAGAACCACCACCCCTCTGTTGCTTTATTCATTCTACTTAGTGAAATCTTGATAGCAAGAAGAGAATATGCAGCTTACTCTCTTGATACGCGGTTGAAGCATTTTCGATATTCATTTTCTTGTTCCAGTCTCTTCCAGTTTTTCCTTGTCAATATAGTTTCTCATTGTTTCATAAAAATTCCACTAAAGTATCTTGTATCTTCCTGATATATTCCGGACACTTGATGATCAACCGCGAACGCCTTTAGCTCAGAAATAAAACATTGTCTACAAAAGTCGGTGCGGCAAATTAATAATCTATTTCATCTTTATAACCCAGGAGAATCTTGGGTCAGTTTATCTCTAATTTTATGGAGTGTAATAATTAGTTTCACAAAGAAAACTCAAAGAAATTGTAACATCACAATCAATAAAAAATCACATGAATAAATTGGTTGACAACAGATATGTATTTGTACTACAATAAAAATATTGAGTTGCTTAACGACAGTAACCATGACACACGCATATCTTCACACATTACGACTGTTGACTGGAGAAATCGATAATCGATCATCACCCTGGATTCCTGGACACGATAATCTGGGTCACGATATGGACGAGTCTCACAGCGGTGACACACATGCACACATCATTTGATGTGTCACTTGCCGGGCATTTATCGGACCAGCGGTCAGATCGATCGATAAACATATCACCGATCATATCACTTTTGACAATTGATCCGATCTTGTTTCTACATCACTATATGTCAGATTACTCTCACACCACAGCCAGACGTTGTTGTCAATATTATTGATGTTTTAATTTGTTATTTTTGATATTATTATTGTTCTAATATCATTCGTATTATTAGTTGTTGCTGAAGGTCATTAGCGTGCCTAGATAAAGAATGTGTTGAGAGCCGATCAAGTATTATTTTGATTCAGATCATTGAACTAGCGAATGGTAACAAAATTATCTCTTAAGAATGAACCTATAAAATAGAAATAAAATATGGAATCTTCTCTGTAACAGAGAAAAGCTATATTTTTTGGAAGGGTCTTAGAAAGGGATTTTTAATGAATGTTTCAAATTATCAAAATAAACTGTTAATAATGAAATATTGTCCTATTATTTAGAAAGTCATTTAATTCCATGAAATTATGCACAAAACTGTCGTAGTTAAAGATTGTTCTTGATTGATAAATTTAAATTCTATTTCTAAACCTCTAATTATTCTGACAAATTTAAATACAAAATCCTTACAAAATATTTTAATTCATCTTAAATACATTCTTAATAATTAAATAAAAAATTACGTTACAATCCACTATTAAAATAATTTTAATCACTTTCAAATAGATTTTCAATACTTTGATTTAAATATATTATATACAGTCAAACTCGGTTATCTTAAATCGCGTGGGGCGGAAAAAAAATTCGAGATAGCCGAGTTTGCAGATAATGTGATATATTTTCTTCAAATATTCTCTATTACTGTATGGACAGAATTTTAGAATGAGACGAAGCCAATAACAAAATGGAGTTTTTTTTTACTGTACTCACAACACAATGCAAATCAAATGAAAGAATTTCGAACTGAAATCTGATTATACAAAATCTTGATTTCTTTTGTATGAGTGTCTTCAAAAATTAATGTATAAAAAAGTTATTTATTTTAAAATTAGATGATATTTTTTTAAATAAAATTAATGGTTTGTTGTTTTAATATGGTTGGTCATTTTTATGCACTTTTTTAAATTCTTTTAATCAAAAATAAATTTTTAATCTTCAATATTTTTTATTTATTTTATAATCAATTTAATTTTTTAGTTCTATAATCAATACTTTACATTATAGATGACTGAAAAGCGTAATTTTCACATTTTGGACCAGGCCAAGAAAAAGGAAATTATTGACTATGTTGACTCTTATGAGCATATGAAGATGAAAAACCTTACGTCATCATTTGGAATTCCTCCCCCGACATGGTCCACTATTATAAAGGATACAGAGAAGATTTATGAAAGGTGCTTTACGGTAATGAATTTGACAGCCAAGAGGTGGACAAATGCTTGCTGGAATGGTTTCGACATGTACAGAATAAAATGTCAACGACTTCTTATAATAGTCCTCCCCCTCTTTTACAGCAACGTCACAGAAACATACCAATTGATGGTGAAACTCTACATCTTAACGCATGCGACTTTAGTAGCTCCTTTGGCAATCTCAGTTTTGTTCTGAAAATGGCTGGGGGAAGTGCAGATTTGCCCATAATCTACACCTTCAAACTTCGTTACAAGAAGAGGATATTATTAAAACGATTAGCATCGTTTGATGCGAATCGAAACCGTTCCTTCTACTCTGCTTGATGCCCTCTTTGCATTGCTACTATCATGGCACAGCATTCCATCCACCATAATTGTGAACTGCTTTCATCATTGTCACTTTCGTGACAATGAAAGCAATCAGTAATTTGAAGAAATTTGATAGTGGGGAGAACGTCGAACGTTGGTTCGACTGATTCGAGTTTGCCATCGAAGTAGACGGTCTTATGGAAAAAGAAGTCTCATGCTTGGTCATGCTGTTGGATGGGCCGGCATATGACACTTGGAAAGGCTTATCGCTGGATCAACAGAGAAATGCCAAGGAAATCAAAAGTGAGTTGCGCCGAGTGTTTGGTTTGGGGAGATTTGACGCATGGCTGTTGCTTGGTCAAAAAAAGATTCTCCCGGGTGACAGATTGGACGTATCGGCAGCCGAGATCAATCAGCTGATACGGACCGTTGTTGGGGACCAGCATCCGATCGATGCGTTTTGTGCAATAACATTTATTCACAGTTTACCGGATCAATTAAAAAAAAGACGTGCAGCCAAGATTGGACGTCGAATTCACGTTCAAGAGTGTGGTGAACTTGACCAAAAAGATATCTTCTCATCAACATCATTAAGAAATTGCGGTCACGAACAATAAATTTCGATGTATTGGTTGTAATCGACTTGGACACACGCAGAAGACGTGTAGGGTAAAATGTTTTAAATGTGGAGAAGTCGGCAACAAAAAAACCAAACTGTAACACGTCGGGAAACGACAGAGTGGAGAAGGTCACAGGTCCAACCTCTCCCAGTAAATGGTGTAGGACCAAATGTCACATTAAAAGGGGGTGGTAATGCAACTACCGCCAATATTTACGCCTATAAAAAGCCACAACGTCCTGAGGACAACTGTGTCAACAAGGCGGCCGTGAATCGTCTCAAAAATTCGAAATCACCATTAATTTGATCGACACGGGGATTAGTGCCACTCTTATTAGAAGAAGTTGCACAAAGTCAAGAATCGAAGGAGTTAGAAACATGAACCTGGTAGCGGTCGATGGTAGTGATGTAAATATCTCTGGGTAAAGTGCATCTGCATGTGATGCTATTTGGTTGTATGAATCTGGAGCCTGTTGGAGCCATAGTGGTTGAAACGCTGCCTGCAGGTGTCGACATCATAGTTGGAAACGATGTTATTCTCAAACGTGGACTGACAATACGGGTAGACGGTGATGATGTTTGTATAGAATTTGGCAGTAATGGAGCAAAATTGGAAGCTATTACTGCATCAACTGGAGTTAAAAGTGGAAGACATTTGCAGATAAAAGAGGATGATTTTGAAGCTCAATTGGACGGAAGGTATTGGAGCACAGGATGGAGATTTGTCGTTGATCATCCGGTTGGGAGAACCATATGTGTCAATTATGATATTCCCAAGGAAGATAAAGGGCCATTTCAAGATAAACTGAATGAGTGGGTAAGCGAAGATGTTCTGATAAAGTATGATGAAAAGCGAGACGGGAAGATTCGTAACAGGATACCGTTGATGGAAGTGCGACAAGTCAAAGGTAAAACGACATGAATACGACCGGTATTAGACTACAGGTTACTGAACGAACAAATTCAGAGCTATTCTGGCAGCAGTTATGCCAGTCACGATTATGGGAGTGAAGAAAATTGGGACCCAACTGCCTATAATGGATTTAAAAAAGACTTACCTACAAGTAAGGGTGGCTCCAGATTTGTGGAAATATCAGGCGGTTATGTGGAATGGCGAAGTGTATGTATTGACCAGATTAGGGTTTGGTCTATCCATTGCGCCAAAAGTCATGTCAAGAATAGTTGAAATGATTATCAAGGAAGAGCAGACGATAACTGCTTCTGGGTATATTGATTACTTGTTCATTGTGGAATGTTCTTGTAATGCAGAGGATGTAGTAGGAATTTTTCGCCGGTTTGGGTTGGAGTCTAAACCCATAGATTGGATTGGCTTAGACAAAGATGTCATGGTACTTGGACTGAATGTACAAAGAAATTTGCAGTGAAGAGACCAAGAGCTCGTAACTAGGGAACTTGATAAAGCAACGAAGAGAGGAGTACATGGAATTTAGGGGGAGTGGATAGACCATGTACCAGTTGTAGAATAGTTACGGGTTGCTCGTACCTATATTCTGAGATTAACCGCAAAATACAAGATAGACTGGGATGAATTAGTGCCAAAAGACATCATAGAGAAATTTAATGAAATCTGTCAAAGGCTGAGGATGGATGGAGATCTATAAACAGGCAAGTGGGTTTTAAATTGCAATAATAATGTCGTCATTTGTCCAAATGCAAGTAGTATGGCAATGGGAGTACTACTGTGCGTTAACAGTAATATCATTGAAGATGTTGCTTGGTTAAGGAAAGAAGATGATACAAGCCATATTAATATGAGTGAACTGGATGGGACTATTAGGGGAATAAACATGGCAATAACCTGGGGCCTTCATAAGTTCAAGCTGATGATAGACTCAGCAACAGTGTATGGATGGCTCATGGCAGTATTCAAGAATACACACAACCCAAGAACCCGCACGTTATCTGAAAATTTGGTACGGCGAAGACTCGATATCATGAGAGAGTTGAAAGATCAAGACAAACTGGAAGTGGAACTGGAATTGGTGAAATCTCAATTGAATATGGCAGATTGTTTGACCAGGGTTCCAAAACAATAGCTAAACAGGAAAATGGAAGTAAACTCCATTGAAGTAAATCAGTATCCAAGTGTTGATGAGATCAAGAAAATTCATGATATCTATCACTTTGGAGTCGACAGGACGAGTGAACTGCTGAGAGGAAAAATATGGGTCTAATGCAATAAAGTCGGATCAAGTTAAGGAAGTTATCAAGCAGTGTGTTGAGTGTTCAAAGATCACTCAAGCCCCACGAATTGAGTATCGACATGGGCAATTGTCAACTGACAAGGTACCAACTTTATAGCGATGTGACTTATTTCAACGGTGTTGCGTATCTGAGTACAGTGGATTCAGCAACAAGATTTTGTATTTGAAGAAAGTTACGCAGTTAAACCGCAGAGGAAATAGGTTGGACCACCGAAATGTTTCTTTTCCGACAATGCGGCTGTCTACCAAAGTGCCCCACTGAGAAAATTGCTAGATAAATGGAGAATCGAGCAAGGGTTCCCCGCAGCCTATCAGCATCAAGGGAATTGGATGTGCTAGAGAAATCACCGCACCATTAAGACAATGGCGGCGAGATCTGCAAAGTTGATCAGCGAATGTGTGTTTTAGTAAAACAGTACGACGGGTCCCCGGGATGCGGGGGCCTTTGAATTGATGTTCCATGCCAAGTCTCGGCTGCCAGTGATTCGAGATGAGCGTCAGGTTGAATGCAAATTTATCTCAGAATGCATCTCGAATGATGAGTATGATGATACGGATAAAAACCCATTCAGAATTGGTGAGAATGTTTATTTGAGAGTCGGCGGAAAATGCGATGAACCATGGATGGAGCCGCAGGTAATTAAATCATTGAAGTCTGCAGTTGGGGTGGAGCTGGACGACGATGGAATCACGAGACATATATCCCACATCAAGAGAGCATTGGATAATCGAAAACTGATGTTAGTGGATTCCTATGATCGCATTTCAGATAGTGAAGACGAAATGAGTGGACCGACAACGCAAGAGGTAGCTGCAGATACCGCTGAACGACCGGTGCGGGTATGGAAACCCCTCAGTATCTGGATGATTATGTGATTTGATCTGGAGATCATTGGGGAGTGTAATTAATTGGATCATGTAATTTGTTTGAATAATATAGTTTTTAGTAAATCGAAAAAATCATCTTATTTTACAAAAACAACAGACAAAAACACATGTTATTAATCATATTTTCAAATACTTCAGTTTGGAGGTCTTCTTTCTTTTGGTAAGTTTTTGAATCTCCAACTAATCTTTGCCAATTATTGCTATGTCGTCTGGTTGGTTATTCTCGTTCCTCCACAGCTTATTCAGACAGTGCTGATGAAAATGTACAAACCTTGTCTTACTGATGTTGATGATTTAAACCAACGGTTAAATTTCTAGCTTATCAACACTAATCTCCGCATCTTCCTAAAGGCTTTAATATTTCTTATATTTCATTCTTTTAAAAGCATTATGAAAACCCTCGACAGACTTATTTTTGCATATCGAGTCAGAATCAGGTACGAATAATCAGAATATGAGTACAGATAAACAAGGCTGAAACTTGTTTTCTATCTCAAACTCTCAGTTGACGTCGAACAAATAGGTACTGTTTTTGAATCTTTTTTAAGTCAAATATTTTGGTAGTGGCACCATTGGTAACATTATGTACATGTGTAAAAAAATCGTATTAATTTTAAGTAAAAATTGATGCCGATAATTTTGAGCAATAATGCACAAATAATCTAAAAATTATCCTTATGTGAATGCTTTCACCAAATTTTAGTAAACAATCAATATTAATAATTTGAGTAAAACTTTCTTAGGTCCTTTGGTTTTTATGGCCCCTATTGATCAAATGTTGTTTAGTAATTCAAATATTTTGCATCAAAAGTTTTTGTTAGTGAATTAAGTTTTATGTAAAACAAGAAATATTTCTAACCTATTGCTAGAGATTTAGACACAGGTGTTGCGTTTATAATAATACGACAGGGTTGAAAACCAGTTATCGCGTAATCCCCTTTATAAAAATATGCAGGGATAAATATGATGTTAACTAGTGAATCATGAAAGCACCAACACACATTGTTCATCACCATTAATTATCATCATTTATTCACTAAATATGCTGTGAACCGGATTCAATCATTTGCATTACCGTTCTTTTTGTTCACTTATCCTGATATTTGGTTAACTCGATAAATTTCATAAGTCTCAGACACATCGAGTTATTCGACGTTGACAGTTGATACCATAGCTTTACAATATAAAGTGTTTTTCTATCTGTTATATAGTATTATAAGGTTGTTATAAAAGCAATTCAGGTTTTTGAACTTAAACTTTAAACAAATGTAACTCAGCACAGAATAAACTTTATTAATCGAAATACAAACCATCATAATCAATATTTTGTCAACGAGAAACAAGTTTATTGACGCTCCTAGTGTAGAACTCTTGAGTTCTGGATGCAATGAAAGCGTTAAAGGCGTCTTTGGAGTCGTCGTGGTTTTTGAAGGGTTTTATCTGGAGAAGTTGCCCAGATAAGAAGTTGCCTTTCTTCCATACGCACACAAGGGGCGTGTTCCAAGGTGAATTACAACGGCGAATAATTCCGTTTTCCTCCAAGTTCTTGATAGCCTCCTCTAATTTCCCTTGAAGATGTTCTGGTTGTCTCAGTGGTTTTATATTTATTGGTTTGCACGTGGTTTTTATTTCATGCTTTATGAAACTGGTTTTACCTGTCCCACTCGTTGGTCATGAATATATCCTTAAACTTCAGCACTAAGTATTATAGTTTCCGTTTCCCAGATATATCTAGATTTTTTCTCACCTCTTTTAATCGTTTTTCATCTGTTACTATGCCTCCAAACTTAGCTTCCAGTTCATACACGTGGTGTATCCTCTTGAATTCTTCTTTCTCTCTGTCTGATAACCACCTCAATCATATCCCAAAACTCTGTTGCATCGGCACGCCTCCGGTCATATGGAGTTTTTAATTTTCCACTACTTAACTTTCCTTATACATTTACCTACTTTACATTCGACACCTACTTCTCCTACAACAGTCATTGCTGACCCGTCAATTCGTGAGGCACCCATTTATCAAACTTTTTCGACTTTCCAAATTGCTTCAAGTTTGGATCAACGTTAAGCACTTCTGTGAGTGCTCGAACATTTGTGCGTGGAACGGCTTCCACCAGCTCCTTCAAATCGTCGTTGTCAATCGTCGATGGGCAGCTTTCATGAGGCTCATCTTCCAGGCTGGTATTGCTAGAGCGAAACTTCCGATACCAGTGCTGCACCCTGCATTCATTGACTCTTCCCTTGCCCAAATTCGTTGATGTTTCGAGCAGTTTGAGCTGCATTACGCCCTAGCTTGAACTCGTAGAAGTGAATGTTGCAAAAATCACCTTTTGAAATGTGCAATTAAAATAGAAATTATTAACAAAAGAAACTGTTCGATTCGCATTGGGGGGGTGATACGGTCGATCACCACGTAGGGCTGTTTTCCTTGATCCTATCAAAATGGATAAATGCATTCACTTGTTACATTTAGTTGATGAGATACATTACATTTAAATTTGCTATGTCAGCGCAACTGCGTTACAAATCGACGACAGATTCTGTGATGATCATAATGGAAAATAAACCAACTATTATTAGTGAATCTGAAATGTTCAATATTTACTTGGATTAAATGCTGCAGATATGATTGATCAGAACTTATCAGATTTTGTTATTTAAGATGAAAGACAATATTTCAAAATTCTTTATTAGAATGCATTTCTAAGAAGTCTATAAATCTTTTGATCATTTTGAAGTCTGTTGAGAAAGATAAAAGTCAATTTTCTGTGTTCTTCAATGCAGTCTCAGTGAACAAAAAGTTTTGTTTATAATAGGGAAATTTGAGTTATATAATTCTATTCAATTACACGATCATTCATTCTAAAAGTGAACCGCAAGTTATTTTGTATGGTGACTGTAATGAAGATCGGCAAATAGAATCTCAAGTAACATTTAATTTAGCAGAAACCGAACTTCTCGTTGAACAGAATGAAGTTAAAAATCCTAATTTTAATTTTGCTTGGTGAAACTGATTGCAATGATCTATTTCCACCTGATTGTATTCAAGATTTAGTTTCAGAAGATATTAGCGATATTCCCTGTTACGATGTGGTTTAATGTGTATTTGATGTAGGGGAGACTTGGCTAATTTCGTGATATTAAGAGATAATTTTGATTTTTTAATTTTTTATTTTATTTTATTAATTTTATTTTTTTATTTTTTTTTACATTGTATCCACTCCTCTCCAGATAGATCATCTTCAAATCTACCATTACCCACTTTGCAATTTTGTTACATTTTGCATTAGTTTTACTTAAGCTATAACGAATTTAGCCGTGTCACGGAGAAAGCCGAGCCTCCCCTATGACATGATTTGTTTAAATATTTGATAACTTAATGTTCTCCATATCCGGTATTTGTTTTTTACGAAGATGTAATTTTGGTACAATTTTTAAAAGTCGTATTTGAAAATAAATTGTTGGTTAAAAAAATAGATTTAATAAAATAAATAATAATAATCAACAAAAAAATAAATAAAAAATAATCGATGATAACAAAATGGAAAATAAAATAGATCAGTTTTTATGTTTTCTATTCGGCCGTTTGTGATTGACCAGTTCTTTTTATAACATGATTTTTGATAAATTCGAATCTATTGTTTAAATCCTTCATTGTTACGATTTTTGTAAATATTTCGAAAGAAAGATGCCATTGTCAAAGAAAATAAAATTTTTTTCGGATCGATTGAGTTTTCTATTCGAGAAATTTGAATTCGAATTATAAAAAATAGTTGAAATGAAAGAGAAAAAAATCTGATTCGGTGCGAATTTGATGTTAAAAGAAAGATTAAAACTCGACGCACATTCGACAATTGGATTTCAGTGCTGTTTGGATGTATGGGGGGGTGATAACGCGACAGGTTCCAATCGCAATTTTTTGAATATCGCTTATCGTGACTTGAAACCCGAGAATACTTTAATATGAATCGATGACTGTTTGAATGTCACCGATTTCGGGTTCGCAAAACTCGTTCCGAATCAGACGTGCACCCGAGTGTTTAGCGCCCGAAATAATCGCCAGTGGGGGTTGCAGTCGAGCGGTTGATAGGTGGACGTTCTGGGTTCTCGTGTTCGAACTTGTCATCGGTTATACGCCGTTTTTCTCTGATCATAATCGTCAGATTTTCGAGAAAATTATGACAATCAAATTCACATTTCCACGACACTTTTCTAAGGAAATTCGATCCCTTATTAGAAAGTTATTAGAGCCGGATTTGACGAAACGAGTCGGTAATTTGAAGAGCAAAGTCGATGATGTTAAAGAGCAGTGATGGAATGAATTGGTAACAGTTATTTGAAATGGAGGATGGGGCTGGAGATGCAAGCCGCAGAGATCTGACGATCGAGATGATGGCAGTAAGATTACGTTGAATTTGAGCCCCTCGCATCCAGCAGATCACCCCCAATACCAACACGCCGCGGCCACCACGCTGCGCCCGCTCTCGCACCACCAGAAACATTATAATAAGTTTTAAACAAATATATCTGAAAGAGTATAAAATAAGCTTTCGAATCACTCATAACATCATACATACTTTAGTCATATAACATTGCGGTAATTACAAAAAAATCAAAAACCTGCATTCCTTTTGCAACAACGTCCTTTTTGCAAAGTTACGTACTTATAAAAATTTATCAAAAAAATCAAAAAA
>MQRK01156249.1:0-12144 GCA_001938485.1 Girardia tigrina | reverse complement strand
TCATTCATTTCTTATATAAAATCAATAAAAAAGAACATAATCAGTGATCTGATGATGACGGTTAAACAGTCGAAATATATTATCCTAAAATATATTTTTAAATGGCGTTTATTTGTTTACTTAAAAGATAAGTTGCGTAATATTCAATGTTCCATATAATTTAGAACTGGTAATCTGAAATTCTTTCACGACTGACGATGCCGCAATGAGGAAACATGTTTTGTTGTTTAATTAAAAAATTATTAAATTGACATATTTTCTTTTCGTTTTTTTATGTAGAAATTGCTATTAAATCTAAATGTTAATATATAGTTTATATAAATATAAATTATAATCAAACTTGAGAATATTTAAATTATTAACTGTGCATTAACAAAATAAGTTAATAAATTAGTGGAACAACAAGAATATTGAAAATAAGAAGAATATAAGAAGATAAATTTCGAAGAAGAAAGAAATAAAACGTGTATTTATAAATATCGATTATCTATATCGGGTTTAAGCAATTGTGAATAAGATTGTGGATGTTTTGGCCAAATGGTATTGGGGGTATTGACATATAACGCTAGGCCGCTTTAGCAATCTTACTAAGCGAAAGGGGTTTAATTGAGTGATCCAATTAGAGATTATCATTTTAGAGATACAATGAGAGCCATAAACATCTTGTAATTCCTTAATAATTTACTCTTTGTCTATCTTTCGTATCACAAGAATTTTGATTACATGACAGTACTCAATATGATTCATTTGAGAAAATGACGAAATTTGTGAAATAGTGACGCACTGCCTGTTAAACAAATACACAAAATAACATATTTAAACAAATTTAATTTTCCTTGCAAATAGACCTCCTCTGACTGTGATGAATAACTTTGTATAGCTTTTAAACTTTGATACTCAGCATTGGCACACAGGATAGTGAATCATAGACTCTGTATCGGGTGGAAACCTTAAAGATACCAGAGCTTATGATTTTCTCACACGGTTTTGGATGCATAAGTGCGAGCCTTCGGTGGACGGGCACGTTTCGGTTTACCTCTAAGAAAAAGGACCAATCATGATACCTTTGTGCTGTAAGCCTGTAACAGTATGAGTTCCCTTATTGCTACGGGGAAAGGGGCATTTGAATATTCTTTTATCTGTTATATTATCAAGCTGAAAAGCCAAAACTTCATTAGGGATCAATTCTTGATTGCTCCCGTCAGCAGTACCAACATACATAGAAATATTTAGGATCGGATTCAAAGTATATATACGTCTTTCTTTTAGGATATTTCGTAATTTACTGAATCAATAACATTTATTCGAACATCACCTAATACATGCCCCAGCAACCATTCTTTAGTTTTATAAATTTTTTGATAGTTTTCTCATGGTTTAAGAACCACCACCCCTCTGTTGCTTTATTCATTCTACTTAGTGAAATCTTGATAGCAAGAAGAGAATATGCAGCTTACTCTCTTGATACGCGGTTGAAGCATTTTCGATATTCATTTTCTTGTTCCAGTCTCTTCCAGTTTTTCCTTGTCAATATAGTTTCTCATTGTTTCATAAAAATTCCACTAAAGTATCTTGTATCTTCCTGATATATTCCGGACACTTGATGATCAACCGCGAACGCCTTTAGCTCAGAAATAAAACATTGTCTACAAAAGTCGGTGCGGCAAATTAATAATCTATTTCATCTTTATAACCCAGGAGAATCTTGGGTCAGTTTATCTCTAATTTTATGGAGTGTAATAATTAGTTTCACAAAGAAAACTCAAAGAAATTGTAACATCACAATCAATAAAAAATCACATGAATAAATTGGTTGACAACAGATATGTATTTGTACTACAATAAAAATATTGAGTTGCTTAACGACAGTAACCATGACACACGCATATCTTCACACATTACGACTGTTGACTGGAGAAATCGATAATCGATCATCACCCTGGATTCCTGGACACGATAATCTGGGTCACGATATGGACGAGTCTCACAGCGGTGACACACATGCACACATCATTTGATGTGTCACTTGCCGGGCATTTATCGGACCAGCGGTCAGATCGATCGATAAACATATCACCGATCATATCACTTTTGACAATTGATCCGATCTTGTTTCTACATCACTATATGTCAGATTACTCTCACACCACAGCCAGACGTTGTTGTCAATATTATTGATGTTTTAATTTGTTATTTTTGATATTATTATTGTTCTAATATCATTCGTATTATTAGTTGTTGCTGAAGGTCATTAGCGTGCCTAGATAAAGAATGTGTTGAGAGCCGATCAAGTATTATTTTGATTCAGATCATTGAACTAGCGAATGGTAACAAAATTATCTCTTAAGAATGAACCTATAAAATAGAAATAAAATATGGAATCTTCTCTGTAACAGAGAAAAGCTATATTTTTTGGAAGGGTCTTAGAAAGGGATTTTTAATGAATGTTTCAAATTATCAAAATAAACTGTTAATAATGAAATATTGTCCTATTATTTAGAAAGTCATTTAATTCCATGAAATTATGCACAAAACTGTCGTAGTTAAAGATTGTTCTTGATTGATAAATTTAAATTCTATTTCTAAACCTCTAATTATTCTGACAAATTTAAATACAAAATCCTTACAAAATATTTTAATTCATCTTAAATACATTCTTAATAATTAAATAAAAAATTACGTTACAATCCACTATTAAAATAATTTTAATCACTTTCAAATAGATTTTCAATACTTTGATTTAAATATATTATATACAGTCAAACTCGGTTATCTTAAATCGCGTGGGGCGGAAAAAAAATTCGAGATAGCCGAGTTTGCAGATAATGTGATATATTTTCTTCAAATATTCTCTATTACTGTATGGACAGAATTTTAGAATGAGACGAAGCCAATAACAAAATGGAGTTTTTTTTTACTGTACTCACAACACAATGCAAATCAAATGAAAGAATTTCGAACTGAAATCTGATTATACAAAATCTTGATTTCTTTTGTATGAGTGTCTTCAAAAATTAATGTATAAAAAAGTTATTTATTTTAAAATTAGATGATATTTTTTTAAATAAAATTAATGGTTTGTTGTTTTAATATGGTTGGTCATTTTTATGCACTTTTTTAAATTCTTTTAATCAAAAATAAATTTTTAATCTTCAATATTTTTTATTTATTTTATAATCAATTTAATTTTTTAGTTCTATAATCAATACTTTACATTATAGATGACTGAAAAGCGTAATTTTCACATTTTGGACCAGGCCAAGAAAAAGGAAATTATTGACTATGTTGACTCTTATGAGCATATGAAGATGAAAAACCTTACGTCATCATTTGGAATTCCTCCCCCGACATGGTCCACTATTATAAAGGATACAGAGAAGATTTATGAAAGGTGCTTTACGGTAATGAATTTGACAGCCAAGAGGTGGACAAATGCTTGCTGGAATGGTTTCGACATGTACAGAATAAAATGTCAACGACTTCTTATAATAGTCCTCCCCCTCTTTTACAGCAACGTCACAGAAACATACCAATTGATGGTGAAACTCTACATCTTAACGCATGCGACTTTAGTAGCTCCTTTGGCAATCTCAGTTTTGTTCTGAAAATGGCTGGGGGAAGTGCAGATTTGCCCATAATCTACACCTTCAAACTTCGTTACAAGAAGAGGATATTATTAAAACGATTAGCATCGTTTGATGCGAATCGAAACCGTTCCTTCTACTCTGCTTGATGCCCTCTTTGCATTGCTACTATCATGGCACAGCATTCCATCCACCATAATTGTGAACTGCTTTCATCATTGTCACTTTCGTGACAATGAAAGCAATCAGTAATTTGAAGAAATTTGATAGTGGGGAGAACGTCGAACGTTGGTTCGACTGATTCGAGTTTGCCATCGAAGTAGACGGTCTTATGGAAAAAGAAGTCTCATGCTTGGTCATGCTGTTGGATGGGCCGGCATATGACACTTGGAAAGGCTTATCGCTGGATCAACAGAGAAATGCCAAGGAAATCAAAAGTGAGTTGCGCCGAGTGTTTGGTTTGGGGAGATTTGACGCATGGCTGTTGCTTGGTCAAAAAAAGATTCTCCCGGGTGACAGATTGGACGTATCGGCAGCCGAGATCAATCAGCTGATACGGACCGTTGTTGGGGACCAGCATCCGATCGATGCGTTTTGTGCAATAACATTTATTCACAGTTTACCGGATCAATTAAAAAAAAGACGTGCAGCCAAGATTGGACGTCGAATTCACGTTCAAGAGTGTGGTGAACTTGACCAAAAAGATATCTTCTCATCAACATCATTAAGAAATTGCGGTCACGAACAATAAATTTCGATGTATTGGTTGTAATCGACTTGGACACACGCAGAAGACGTGTAGGGTAAAATGTTTTAAATGTGGAGAAGTCGGCAACAAAAAAACCAAACTGTAACACGTCGGGAAACGACAGAGTGGAGAAGGTCACAGGTCCAACCTCTCCCAGTAAATGGTGTAGGACCAAATGTCACATTAAAAGGGGGTGGTAATGCAACTACCGCCAATATTTACGCCTATAAAAAGCCACAACGTCCTGAGGACAACTGTGTCAACAAGGCGGCCGTGAATCGTCTCAAAAATTCGAAATCACCATTAATTTGATCGACACGGGGATTAGTGCCACTCTTATTAGAAGAAGTTGCACAAAGTCAAGAATCGAAGGAGTTAGAAACATGAACCTGGTAGCGGTCGATGGTAGTGATGTAAATATCTCTGGGTAAAGTGCATCTGCATGTGATGCTATTTGGTTGTATGAATCTGGAGCCTGTTGGAGCCATAGTGGTTGAAACGCTGCCTGCAGGTGTCGACATCATAGTTGGAAACGATGTTATTCTCAAACGTGGACTGACAATACGGGTAGACGGTGATGATGTTTGTATAGAATTTGGCAGTAATGGAGCAAAATTGGAAGCTATTACTGCATCAACTGGAGTTAAAAGTGGAAGACATTTGCAGATAAAAGAGGATGATTTTGAAGCTCAATTGGACGGAAGGTATTGGAGCACAGGATGGAGATTTGTCGTTGATCATCCGGTTGGGAGAACCATATGTGTCAATTATGATATTCCCAAGGAAGATAAAGGGCCATTTCAAGATAAACTGAATGAGTGGGTAAGCGAAGATGTTCTGATAAAGTATGATGAAAAGCGAGACGGGAAGATTCGTAACAGGATACCGTTGATGGAAGTGCGACAAGTCAAAGGTAAAACGACATGAATACGACCGGTATTAGACTACAGGTTACTGAACGAACAAATTCAGAGCTATTCTGGCAGCAGTTATGCCAGTCACGATTATGGGAGTGAAGAAAATTGGGACCCAACTGCCTATAATGGATTTAAAAAAGACTTACCTACAAGTAAGGGTGGCTCCAGATTTGTGGAAATATCAGGCGGTTATGTGGAATGGCGAAGTGTATGTATTGACCAGATTAGGGTTTGGTCTATCCATTGCGCCAAAAGTCATGTCAAGAATAGTTGAAATGATTATCAAGGAAGAGCAGACGATAACTGCTTCTGGGTATATTGATTACTTGTTCATTGTGGAATGTTCTTGTAATGCAGAGGATGTAGTAGGAATTTTTCGCCGGTTTGGGTTGGAGTCTAAACCCATAGATTGGATTGGCTTAGACAAAGATGTCATGGTACTTGGACTGAATGTACAAAGAAATTTGCAGTGAAGAGACCAAGAGCTCGTAACTAGGGAACTTGATAAAGCAACGAAGAGAGGAGTACATGGAATTTAGGGGGAGTGGATAGACCATGTACCAGTTGTAGAATAGTTACGGGTTGCTCGTACCTATATTCTGAGATTAACCGCAAAATACAAGATAGACTGGGATGAATTAGTGCCAAAAGACATCATAGAGAAATTTAATGAAATCTGTCAAAGGCTGAGGATGGATGGAGATCTATAAACAGGCAAGTGGGTTTTAAATTGCAATAATAATGTCGTCATTTGTCCAAATGCAAGTAGTATGGCAATGGGAGTACTACTGTGCGTTAACAGTAATATCATTGAAGATGTTGCTTGGTTAAGGAAAGAAGATGATACAAGCCATATTAATATGAGTGAACTGGATGGGACTATTAGGGGAATAAACATGGCAATAACCTGGGGCCTTCATAAGTTCAAGCTGATGATAGACTCAGCAACAGTGTATGGATGGCTCATGGCAGTATTCAAGAATACACACAACCCAAGAACCCGCACGTTATCTGAAAATTTGGTACGGCGAAGACTCGATATCATGAGAGAGTTGAAAGATCAAGACAAACTGGAAGTGGAACTGGAATTGGTGAAATCTCAATTGAATATGGCAGATTGTTTGACCAGGGTTCCAAAACAATAGCTAAACAGGAAAATGGAAGTAAACTCCATTGAAGTAAATCAGTATCCAAGTGTTGATGAGATCAAGAAAATTCATGATATCTATCACTTTGGAGTCGACAGGACGAGTGAACTGCTGAGAGGAAAAATATGGGTCTAATGCAATAAAGTCGGATCAAGTTAAGGAAGTTATCAAGCAGTGTGTTGAGTGTTCAAAGATCACTCAAGCCCCACGAATTGAGTATCGACATGGGCAATTGTCAACTGACAAGGTACCAACTTTATAGCGATGTGACTTATTTCAACGGTGTTGCGTATCTGAGTACAGTGGATTCAGCAACAAGATTTTGTATTTGAAGAAAGTTACGCAGTTAAACCGCAGAGGAAATAGGTTGGACCACCGAAATGTTTCTTTTCCGACAATGCGGCTGTCTACCAAAGTGCCCCACTGAGAAAATTGCTAGATAAATGGAGAATCGAGCAAGGGTTCCCCGCAGCCTATCAGCATCAAGGGAATTGGATGTGCTAGAGAAATCACCGCACCATTAAGACAATGGCGGCGAGATCTGCAAAGTTGATCAGCGAATGTGTGTTTTAGTAAAACAGTACGACGGGTCCCCGGGATGCGGGGGCCTTTGAATTGATGTTCCATGCCAAGTCTCGGCTGCCAGTGATTCGAGATGAGCGTCAGGTTGAATGCAAATTTATCTCAGAATGCATCTCGAATGATGAGTATGATGATACGGATAAAAACCCATTCAGAATTGGTGAGAATGTTTATTTGAGAGTCGGCGGAAAATGCGATGAACCATGGATGGAGCCGCAGGTAATTAAATCATTGAAGTCTGCAGTTGGGGTGGAGCTGGACGACGATGGAATCACGAGACATATATCCCACATCAAGAGAGCATTGGATAATCGAAAACTGATGTTAGTGGATTCCTATGATCGCATTTCAGATAGTGAAGACGAAATGAGTGGACCGACAACGCAAGAGGTAGCTGCAGATACCGCTGAACGACCGGTGCGGGTATGGAAACCCCTCAGTATCTGGATGATTATGTGATTTGATCTGGAGATCATTGGGGAGTGTAATTAATTGGATCATGTAATTTGTTTGAATAATATAGTTTTTAGTAAATCGAAAAAATCATCTTATTTTACAAAAACAACAGACAAAAACACATGTTATTAATCATATTTTCAAATACTTCAGTTTGGAGGTCTTCTTTCTTTTGGTAAGTTTTTGAATCTCCAACTAATCTTTGCCAATTATTGCTATGTCGTCTGGTTGGTTATTCTCGTTCCTCCACAGCTTATTCAGACAGTGCTGATGAAAATGTACAAACCTTGTCTTACTGATGTTGATGATTTAAACCAACGGTTAAATTTCTAGCTTATCAACACTAATCTCCGCATCTTCCTAAAGGCTTTAATATTTCTTATATTTCATTCTTTTAAAAGCATTATGAAAACCCTCGACAGACTTATTTTTGCATATCGAGTCAGAATCAGGTACGAATAATCAGAATATGAGTACAGATAAACAAGGCTGAAACTTGTTTTCTATCTCAAACTCTCAGTTGACGTCGAACAAATAGGTACTGTTTTTGAATCTTTTTTAAGTCAAATATTTTGGTAGTGGCACCATTGGTAACATTATGTACATGTGTAAAAAAATCGTATTAATTTTAAGTAAAAATTGATGCCGATAATTTTGAGCAATAATGCACAAATAATCTAAAAATTATCCTTATGTGAATGCTTTCACCAAATTTTAGTAAACAATCAATATTAATAATTTGAGTAAAACTTTCTTAGGTCCTTTGGTTTTTATGGCCCCTATTGATCAAATGTTGTTTAGTAATTCAAATATTTTGCATCAAAAGTTTTTGTTAGTGAATTAAGTTTTATGTAAAACAAGAAATATTTCTAACCTATTGCTAGAGATTTAGACACAGGTGTTGCGTTTATAATAATACGACAGGGTTGAAAACCAGTTATCGCGTAATCCCCTTTATAAAAATATGCAGGGATAAATATGATGTTAACTAGTGAATCATGAAAGCACCAACACACATTGTTCATCACCATTAATTATCATCATTTATTCACTAAATATGCTGTGAACCGGATTCAATCATTTGCATTACCGTTCTTTTTGTTCACTTATCCTGATATTTGGTTAACTCGATAAATTTCATAAGTCTCAGACACATCGAGTTATTCGACGTTGACAGTTGATACCATAGCTTTACAATATAAAGTGTTTTTCTATCTGTTATATAGTATTATAAGGTTGTTATAAAAGCAATTCAGGTTTTTGAACTTAAACTTTAAACAAATGTAACTCAGCACAGAATAAACTTTATTAATCGAAATACAAACCATCATAATCAATATTTTGTCAACGAGAAACAAGTTTATTGACGCTCCTAGTGTAGAACTCTTGAGTTCTGGATGCAATGAAAGCGTTAAAGGCGTCTTTGGAGTCGTCGTGGTTTTTGAAGGGTTTTATCTGGAGAAGTTGCCCAGATAAGAAGTTGCCTTTCTTCCATACGCACACAAGGGGCGTGTTCCAAGGTGAATTACAACGGCGAATAATTCCGTTTTCCTCCAAGTTCTTGATAGCCTCCTCTAATTTCCCTTGAAGATGTTCTGGTTGTCTCAGTGGTTTTATATTTATTGGTTTGCACGTGGTTTTTATTTCATGCTTTATGAAACTGGTTTTACCTGTCCCACTCGTTGGTCATGAATATATCCTTAAACTTCAGCACTAAGTATTATAGTTTCCGTTTCCCAGATATATCTAGATTTTTTCTCACCTCTTTTAATCGTTTTTCATCTGTTACTATGCCTCCAAACTTAGCTTCCAGTTCATACACGTGGTGTATCCTCTTGAATTCTTCTTTCTCTCTGTCTGATAACCACCTCAATCATATCCCAAAACTCTGTTGCATCGGCACGCCTCCGGTCATATGGAGTTTTTAATTTTCCACTACTTAACTTTCCTTATACATTTACCTACTTTACATTCGACACCTACTTCTCCTACAACAGTCATTGCTGACCCGTCAATTCGTGAGGCACCCATTTATCAAACTTTTTCGACTTTCCAAATTGCTTCAAGTTTGGATCAACGTTAAGCACTTCTGTGAGTGCTCGAACATTTGTGCGTGGAACGGCTTCCACCAGCTCCTTCAAATCGTCGTTGTCAATCGTCGATGGGCAGCTTTCATGAGGCTCATCTTCCAGGCTGGTATTGCTAGAGCGAAACTTCCGATACCAGTGCTGCACCCTGCATTCATTGACTCTTCCCTTGCCCAAATTCGTTGATGTTTCGAGCAGTTTGAGCTGCATTACGCCCTAGCTTGAACTCGTAGAAGTGAATGTTGCAAAAATCACCTTTTGAAATGTGCAATTAAAATAGAAATTATTAACAAAAGAAACTGTTCGATTCGCATTGGGGGGGTGATACGGTCGATCACCACGTAGGGCTGTTTTCCTTGATCCTATCAAAATGGATAAATGCATTCACTTGTTACATTTAGTTGATGAGATACATTACATTTAAATTTGCTATGTCAGCGCAACTGCGTTACAAATCGACGACAGATTCTGTGATGATCATAATGGAAAATAAACCAACTATTATTAGTGAATCTGAAATGTTCAATATTTACTTGGATTAAATGCTGCAGATATGATTGATCAGAACTTATCAGATTTTGTTATTTAAGATGAAAGACAATATTTCAAAATTCTTTATTAGAATGCATTTCTAAGAAGTCTATAAATCTTTTGATCATTTTGAAGTCTGTTGAGAAAGATAAAAGTCAATTTTCTGTGTTCTTCAATGCAGTCTCAGTGAACAAAAAGTTTTGTTTATAATAGGGAAATTTGAGTTATATAATTCTATTCAATTACACGATCATTCATTCTAAAAGTGAACCGCAAGTTATTTTGTATGGTGACTGTAATGAAGATCGGCAAATAGAATCTCAAGTAACATTTAATTTAGCAGAAACCGAACTTCTCGTTGAACAGAATGAAGTTAAAAATCCTAATTTTAATTTTGCTTGGTGAAACTGATTGCAATGATCTATTTCCACCTGATTGTATTCAAGATTTAGTTTCAGAAGATATTAGCGATATTCCCTGTTACGATGTGGTTTAATGTGTATTTGATGTAGGGGAGACTTGGCTAATTTCGTGATATTAAGAGATAATTTTGATTTTTTAATTTTTTATTTTATTTTATTAATTTTATTTTTTTATTTTTTTTTACATTGTATCCACTCCTCTCCAGATAGATCATCTTCAAATCTACCATTACCCACTTTGCAATTTTGTTACATTTTGCATTAGTTTTACTTAAGCTATAACGAATTTAGCCGTGTCACGGAGAAAGCCGAGCCTCCCCTATGACATGATTTGTTTAAATATTTGATAACTTAATGTTCTCCATATCCGGTATTTGTTTTTTACGAAGATGTAATTTTGGTACAATTTTTAAAAGTCGTATTTGAAAATAAATTGTTGGTTAAAAAAATAGATTTAATAAAATAAATAATAATAATCAACAAAAAAATAAATAAAAAATAATCGATGATAACAAAATGGAAAATAAAATAGATCAGTTTTTATGTTTTCTATTCGGCCGTTTGTGATTGACCAGTTCTTTTTATAACATGATTTTTGATAAATTCGAATCTATTGTTTAAATCCTTCATTGTTACGATTTTTGTAAATATTTCGAAAGAAAGATGCCATTGTCAAAGAAAATAAAATTTTTTTCGGATCGATTGAGTTTTCTATTCGAGAAATTTGAATTCGAATTATAAAAAATAGTTGAAATGAAAGAGAAAAAAATCTGATTCGGTGCGAATTTGATGTTAAAAGAAAGATTAAAACTCGACGCACATTCGACAATTGGATTTCAGTGCTGTTTGGATGTATGGGGGGGTGATAACGCGACAGGTTCCAATCGCAATTTTTTGAATATCGCTTATCGTGACTTGAAACCCGAGAATACTTTAATATGAATCGATGACTGTTTGAATGTCACCGATTTCGGGTTCGCAAAACTCGTTCCGAATCAGACGTGCACCCGAGTGTTTAGCGCCCGAAATAATCGCCAGTGGGGGTTGCAGTCGAGCGGTTGATAGGTGGACGTTCTGGGTTCTCGTGTTCGAACTTGTCATCGGTTATACGCCGTTTTTCTCTGATCATAATCGTCAGATTTTCGAGAAAATTATGACAATCAAATTCACATTTCCACGACACTTTTCTAAGGAAATTCGATCCCTTATTAGAAAGTTATTAGAGCCGGATTTGACGAAACGAGTCGGTAATTTGAAGAGCAAAGTCGATGATGTTAAAGAGCAGTGATGGAATGAATTGGTAACAGTTATTTGAAATGGAGGATGGGGCTGGAGATGCAAGCCGCAGAGATCTGACGATCGAGATGATGGCAGTAAGATTACGTTGAATTTGAGCCCCTCGCATCCAGCAGATCACCCCCAATACCAACACGCCGCGGCCACCACGCTGCGCCCGCTCTCGCACCACCAGAAACATTATAATAAGTTTTAAACAAATATATCTGAAAGAGTATAAAATAAGCTTTCGAATCACTCATAACATCATACATACTTTAGTCATATAACATTGCGGTAATTACAAAAAAATCAAAAACCTGCATTCCTTTTGCAACAACGTCCTTTTTGCAAAGTTACGTACTTATAAAAATTTATCAAAAAAATCAAAAAA
>MQRK01156211.1:0-12910 GCA_001938485.1 Girardia tigrina | reverse complement strand
TTATTCAATTTTTTATAAATTTAGATCTTTAAAAATATTTTGAAAATTCAATTTAAACATAGTGATTATTAATAATTTAAACTATAAATTATTTCTCTTTAATAAAACATTTTATTTCTTTTTTAACAAAAATATCGAAAATTTAAAAATATCAAAAATTTAAAGATCACCAAAAAGAACCCCGACAAACTTTATTAGTTTTTGGGTTCGTTTTTAATCACCCTATCTTTTTCAGGGTTCTCAATTCCTCTCACTGGCCTCTGGACGCAAAAATGGTCTATTCTTCATATATGTGATACTTTAAAATACATGTATTGTATAATAATATTTTCTTTTTTCTTATTTCTTTTCTGTTTTATGGTTAATCGATATCTACACTATTTCACATTGGGCCGTAACATTTATTTCTTTTCCATTTTAAATCTAAATTATGCAATATTGGACCGCAACAGTTGAGTATATATTTAATAGTACAATAATGCAAATTATTAACCTTAATGGTAAAGTGTATGTCTCAGGGGCCACTCATGAGATGCCGTTAAGGCATAACGTTCGTTTGCACTGGGCAGGAAATTAGGTAAGATGTTCCGTGTATGTAGAATGTAAGTAAAATTATCCCCTTTGGACCCTGTTGCCTCTGACCGAGGACTACTCGTGTCAGATTGAATTCGAAGGTAGCTTGAAGTCTGGCACTACTCGTAGATGTCAGACGGAGAGTTGCGTCGAGTACCACGCTTAAAAATCTATCGAGGATGGTTTCCTATAACCTGGGGGCTCAGAATCTTGTAAAAGGGTCTGAGATTCCAAAATGTTCACATAGAATGGAATGGGCTCAACAGATATCGGGTTGATCTTTATCATGACGACATCATTCATGAATAAGCAAAAGCTTTTAAATTAATTTTAATTTTAGGATAATTCATTTTTTATATTTTTCATTAAATACTGTACATTTTTGTAGATAATCGTTTTTGTATCTTATTTGTATTTTTTTGTAATGTAAAAAATTAATTTGACAAAATGAAAGAAAATTTTTATATGCATTAAAAATTTTAGCAAGAACAAATAAAACTTTATTTTGCATAAAATTAATTATTTAGTTAACTAAAATACATATCATAAAAAATTTAAGATATTGATTATATTATTAAAGTCTTTAGAAACATTAAATGAAAAAATATTATATTAAAATTTTTTTTATAAAGATAAAAATATGTTTTTTTCTTTCCACTGCGTGAATTTTATATATTATATTTCATGACAATCTTCAATGCAAAAGAATAAATAAACCCAAAAAGTATTATAACAACCTTTAGTTCCAAATGAATCGTAATATGAGGATTTTTGTAAACTTGAGAATATTTGACTTTTTGTAAAAGGTGATTCTCCCAATACAGACAAAAATCACTTAACATGTAAATATTATGTAAATCAGAGAAATGTAAATACTTAAGATTGAAATTAAATTTAATAAAAAAGTTATAAATCAATAGAGTTCAGTTTTAAAGATAAATAGCATATATTTCGGTATATCCCTAATAGTTTTATTTAAAATGATGGGTCATCTAATCTAACAGTAACAATAATTGAACATTTAATTCTATTAAGATCATAGATTTAAAAGTTCAATGTTTGTCCCCAATTTTTGAGACAAATTTTTAATGATAAAGGGGCGTCAATACACCAAAGTATACGATAACTGTTTAAATTGAATTATAAAAATATATTCAATTACACTGAAAAAAATAAATATTAAAATACAAAAGTTATTTAAATAGAATAATAAATTAAAATAAATAAATAAATACATCAATAATAATAATAATAATTAATAATAATATTATTAATTAATAACAATTAATAAAACTTTATTTTTCATAAAATTAAATACTTAATCAACTAAAAAAAATTATTGCATAAAATATTTAAGATATTGATTATGTTAAATTAAATGCATTCAAGTTTATAAATGTAAAAATAATAATACTTATATTTATAAAAATAAAGCAAAATATTTTACAAAAAAAATAGTTTTTCCCAATTTATTATGTTTATTTAATTTGGATTCATTGAAATATAATAAAAACAAAGACAATTTTTATAAATAATGACTCAATATTATGATTTTTTATTATTTTTAAATTTTAATGACATTATTTATGGATTATTTTAACATCAATTTGTATTTGACTAGCGTAGAATTTAATTTGATTTGGTCTATTAAGCACCCTAAAAATTGATACATTATCAAATCAAAATTTTGATTGATTGATCGAGAATTATAAAGTATCTATATTTATAGTTCATAAACTAATGTCACTGATTGTTAATCTTGTGAATGTTTACTCAATACTTTCGTATCATTAAAATTTTACAAAGTCTAAAATTATTTGGCTAAAATATCTATGTAGAATTCACGGACGTATAATTATTAACAACACCAACATGGTTTCATTCTCCATGACAATAAATGATTGTGTGAAAATTTGGTCAAAAAAACTTTTTAAGATCCCAAAATGGGAAAAAGTGAAAATTTGTAGTTCCTAACCAATATTAATTGAAAAAGATCTACTTCTAAATTATAAGTATTTATATTGTTTTTTTAAGTCATTTTTTTAATTAAAACTTTGTTGGCAAAGTAGAGTTCTATCTACATCAAGAATTGACATAAAAAATTTAATTTTTTGATTTACTAGTTATTTTTGTAAAGATGGTTACGAAATAAACCATTAAAATGACTTTATCTTATACTGTTATGAAAATTATTCAAAAATCTTAAAAGAATAAATATAATAACATTAAACATTATATATAACTAGTAAATCACCCGTCATGTATGACGGGTATAATTTATATAGAGTTAAATCTCAAATAAATTTTCAAGACGTATAACAGCCAAAATATTCAGTGTTTTTTTATATTGAATTAATGTAAATTATTGAAAAATCTCAATCTAGAATGAAAAAACTGTGCTTTGAACATAAATAAGTTTAAATTTTTAATAAAAAAATAACATGAACTTACCGCAACAAAATTTTAAATTGATTTGAAGTGAAAATGCATAAATAAAAAACATAAAAAATCAAGTTCAACTTTGATTTACTCACACTAATGTAATTTTAATTCCTCAATAAAGGAGAAAACTCTTACATTAACTATAGCATATGAAGCTATTTACAAATTGAAATTGTTTCGTAAATATCGTCGTTTGAGAATTTGTCTGAAAGGTAGAAACAAATTCTCAAATTTAAAATTCATTTTTTTCCATATGAATTATTATTAATTTAATTGAAAATAAAGTTTTTTAAAGTTGAAAATAGTTTTATTAATTTAATTTAATTTAATAATTATCTACTTACAATTATAAGTAAATAATATAAGCGTTCTTGACAGAATCAGTCAGTCACAGATCAAGACAAATATATATATTATTTTTTTCTAGTGAATTTTCCCAGGTATTGGTAACTTCTATATAAACATCTAATTTTTGGTCCCTTTCCATATCATATAACTGAAAACTATTCATTAAATTTAATTTTCAAAATTAGTTTTGAAAAATCTGGAAATTGGACATCAGTTACATGGAACTTTTTCTGACAAACTATCAATGGGAAATGAAATTCTAAAAAAAAATAAGTAACTTATGTTTTGAAATTAAGATGTCTTAGCAAAAGTTTAGAAATAGATAGAATACTGTAGCACAAGTACTTAAAATGAAAAAACTAATCAATTTATAGGTTTTTAGGTAACCCAATTTTCTAAATCTCCATTAATTTACTTTTTCAACTGATATCCTTCTTTATAGTGAATTTTCATAAAAGTAAATATAAATTAGGTTTAGAGTATTGTGTATAGTATATCAGAAGATAAATGTGATCTTCATTGATTTGTAAAGTCATTTGACAGTGTCACATGTGAAGTTCTGTGGGCCTGTCTGTAAAGATTTGGCTTCACCGACAAATTTCATGAGATTTTCATTGCGACTGTAGGAAACAGTGATTTTCCTATGGAAAGAGGTATTAGGTAGGGATTTGAGATGGGAATGAAATGATCAAAATTGCTATATTGAAAGGATTTGGGTGAACAAGGTGATCCATAAACAAGACATTATATTTGTGTGTTTAATTTGAAATCAATAAAATGTTGTCACTAGAACCAAAAGAGTTCAGATTCACCTGGTAATCCTAAACTTAACGTTGCGTTTAAGGAGACAAAGAATAATATACAATTTTCTTTTCCTCTATTTCTTGCAGGAAGGTGCCAAACAAAAACCGCTCAAACGTAGCAGCACTGACTAGATAACACACTCCGGCAATCATCACGTCAGGTGAGGCTGTCTAGGGCATCTGCATTTCCAGTAATCTCCGGGAGTGAAAACACAAAATGGGATCATCCACCGATCGGGACGCACCTAGAATATTAGGTGTACAAGTATGAAATGCGGATTTCAGAAAACGGATTGTGCACAATGCAAAAAGTAGGTCAATGGTTGGGCAATGATGTCATAATATTGAGTAATTATGTAGTGTCTCATACGTAACTCATAAATTGATAAAGCGTTTTAATAATTGTTGTATTTCTGTGTTTTAGATGTCCAAATTTATGACAAGCAGGGAGCATTCGCGGACGGTACTAATTTTTTGTTACCATCTAAAGAAAACTGCTGCTGAATCATACCGATTACTGGAATAATTCCATTGGCATCCCAAAAGACCTTCAGCCTGGATCGCATTTTGAGTGAGCTACTTTCTCATGGAATTTTCCATTCTTGAGACTTTTTTAGATTATGAGACATAAAGGGACAATGATGTCTGGTTCAAGGTGATGATATTATAAATGAAACAGTCTCCAACATTAGTCCTGATCTACAGATACTCCAAGCAGCATTCCAAACGTCGTTACCCCATTTCCACCGTTAAGAAGCGTGGTGCAAAACAGGAACAAAGTTTTCGAATATCATTTTAAGATAGGAGAATATGCAGAGTGCTCACATTTAAACGTTGTGAGCTCTCTCGTCTTTATTCTTCTTTCGTTTTGAATGATTGTCTGCAGCTTTTGCGTTGTTTTTTAATCAACTTCCGAGGGTATTCCAGGTCTTTCTTCGTACACCATGGAGGATCTACCACTCTGAAAGTAATTGAACTTACGATACATTGTTGCTGTGGATAGGCACTCCTGTTGGTTAACAAATTTCAGTTCAGAAAGAACCTCTTCTATATTTTTTCATTTCAGAAAGAGAAAGCGAATAACGCTATGGTATTGAATAGTTTCCAGTGGCATTTTTCGAATATTTGCAAAAATTAACTTAAGCAATATTGGACTATTAAAACAAAATACATTTTTTAACCTATATATTGAAGTTTAAAAATGTTTGTATCAATTTTTTTACTATTATTATTTCTATATTAGTCTTACGACTTAATGGGAGTACCACGCAATTTGAAATTATCAAGACTGATTCAATGTACCTGACGTCTCTTTGGCTGAATCTTGTCAATAATTATTTTCAATTGGGTGCAGTAATTTCATGCTTCTAAATTTCTTTCTTTAAGGAAGCAAATCTAATATAAGATGTAATTTCGTTTCTCAGGAAATGGTTGCAGAATGATTGTATTACATGATTAAATGAATTTATATTGCTTGTTGATCCCAAACACCTTATCACTATCAATGTGATATGATCCTCAACATTTATGAGTGTGAATATAACTATTGTTCCGTTAGAGTCTTTCCAAGATCCTTATTATTTTTTGTTGTTTTTGTTTTCATTAAATAAGAGATGTGGTTATTACTTATTGATTTCCAATTTTATGTAAAGGTCAAAGTTATGTTTAGTAGGAAACCATCAATTCCTCTGTCATCTTAACAGATTCAAAATACTTTTCAAAAGCAAAAAATGTTCAGATTAAATTTTCTGTTTCTCCCATTTTCAATCGACGTCAACATCTCCCTTTATCATCAACGACTTAATCACCAACAATAAATTTCGTAATTTTCGGTGGAAGTTTTTTGAAGACACTTGCGTTAAGCATTGATTAATTTTTGTTCTCATTACTCGCATATTTTTATATTTGCTATTTTATATGTTGTCCTTGTCGTATAAATGATTGCGGTTAAACATGTTAAAACATAAAATAAATAAATAAAATACAGGGTTATCAACTAAGTTTTTTCCGAAAATAACAAAAACTATCAAATATAAAGTCCAATCATTCATCATCATCAGCCAAGTGTTCAAAATAGCAGTCATTATTGTCAATGCAACGTTGCCAACGTCCTGACAACTTATTGATACCATTCTCGAAGAAGGTGTTCAATCATTCCTGAACTTTCTCCTGAACCTCCTCAGAAGATGTACAGTTCTGACCTTTCAAAGATCCTTTCATTGGTGAAAATAGATAGTAGTCTGCAGGAGCCAGATCCGGCGAAGAGGGGGGACGTGACAGGATGTTTAGATGCATTGCGGTACATAGCAAGCAGTTTTTCACACACAGACACTCTTTTCCTTAGCAGCTTCTGTTAAAACATGTGGAACCCACATGTTGCCGAGGTAACGTTTGTTCATTTTCATGAGATTCTGACGCACTGCTTCGTGGCTAATTCCAATTTCTTGGCCAATGAATCTCGTTGTGGCAAATTTGTTTTCCTCTAGAATTCGTTCTATATCTGCAGCTACCTCATAAGAAGGTCGCCCACTGCGAACTTTTTCATTTACCTCGAAGTTACCGTTCTCGAATTTCTTTACCCAGTTGGAACATGTACGTGACGTAGTTGTTCCTTCTCCCAGTGTGTTGTTTATCTCTTTTGCAATGTCTACAGCTGATAATTTACGCTTCTAACAATAGAAAATAAGCTTTCTTACGTCTTGTCTGTTGAAATTCATAGTTTACTTTGAAAGATGGCAAAAATATTGTAATATCGTATTACCCTAAATAAACAATTTTTAATTTACTGCATTTTTTATTATGTAAACTGAAATAAATATTAATAAACTTTTGATAGTTATAATATGTATTAATCATACAATATGCGCACCAAATTTGGATTTCTTAGCGGTCATAGATCTCCAGATACAACGACAGATGCATTGGAAAAAACTTAGTTGACAACCCTATAAATATTAATGCAGAGTCTCCGATAGTAACCCAGCTTTATGTCATTAATAACTCTAATAAAGGCTGATATTTGAAAATTTAAAACGATCGCAAGTCTATTTACTAGTTTTTTTTTGAAAATTGTTCCCAAATCATACATTTAAAAATAAATAATATAGTCACACTACATAATGAATGTATGTGATAACAACCGGGACGGAGAGGGAACTTATCAGACCTTTGGCCGCCATCCTCTGATGCAGTGGCCCTCACATGTATTGTACCACGGTCGGGTTGCTATGGATCAACAGAAACAAGCGTGTGGAATTTCCGGGGTCGACGAGACCCCACACAAAACCGTGTTCCGGCAGACGATAGACTGGACCGAATGCCCCGACTACACACATTATGAGAGACATATATGTGAATCATTATTGATAAGATACTACAATCCATTAATTAATATTCAAGAGGTGTAAAGGAAGGCCGTCTCAGTTCTTAAAATCTTTAATTAAAATAATCAAAAAATTGTCATTAATATAAAATAAAATCTTGAAAAAATAAATATTTTCTAATAAAATTTTATTATCTTATACATTTCATTAAAATTTCTGACGATGAAAAATAAAGCTGCAAATCATGTACGAAAATCAATTTCTTAAGGAAGCTTTAAAAAAATTATTTTTCAAATATATATATGTAATAAATATTTTTTTAAATAATTTATTTTATAATATAAAATGCAAAATAAATATACGAAGTAAATTAGATCTCTAAAATATATACATCTCTTTTGCAATTTATTCCATATTTAAGGATTTCGTTTTCAAATATATCACAATTTTATTTGCAACTTTTGCTTTCATATTTTTTTTACATTGTCCAAGAAAATCTTTCTAAAATGAACTTTATTAATCATATATATTCTTCGTGTTATTACTAGAGAATTGTGATGAAAATCCATAATATATTTCATAAAGAAAACATTTAAAAGTTATAGATGTTACACACACAAGTTAAATCCTGTGAAACAAAGAAATGAAGAATATATCCTTCTAACATAAGCTAAACTTAATGCAAGTCCATGAATTAATCACAATAAACCAGCGAATTATTGATTTTTAAAGATAAAAAACAGACATATAAAATTTTTTATACTTTACTTATCTTATCTAGTTAACTATTTCATCGGTGTTTTTTTTCTGAAATTGATGTCAATTAAAATTTTCATTTTCCTCAATGCAATTTCTTATTTATAAAATGTTTGTTAATTCTCATAAAAATCAGATATTTTATAATTTCAACATACGATAAGCAATGTTCAAGTACTCAATTAAAAACACTATTAGCTAAAATATTATAAATCATGCTACTCAATTTAAAATAAAATTAATTAAAATGACAAAACAAAAAATATTTTCCATTTACCTTGATTGAAAAAAAATTAAATACCAATAATAATTAAAAATAATTAAAGCCATATATAATTTTATTATAAAAATTTACAATCAAGTTTCTGTTCATGAAAAATAATATATGTTATTTTCATGAAATCTTGCTTTAAATAATTGAAATTAAATTTCGAAATTTTAAAGTTTTGATTTATTTACTATAGTAAAACAAATTGTTGAAAACAATGTGTTTATTTCTTAATATAAAATTAAAATAGAGAATAAACAATTGTAAAATAATGTTTTTCTAAAAATAATTTTTTCCAAATTATCCAAATAAAAATATTTATGTTTAATACTTTTTCTTCTTTTCTTACTCTATCCTAAAGAATGTTTTATTAAACATTTAAAATTTACGTTTATAATTTTTTGAAGTCAGATGTTGTGAAAACTTTTTTGTTTTAAATATTTCTATTTTCCTATTAGTAAATCATAATAACAATGCATAAAAAATAAATTACTGATATATATATACTTTTTCTCTTAAAGTTTATTATATTTAAAAATATTATATTAATATTATATTAAAATGAGTATCTAGTGTATTAAATTTATAAGTGATTAAATTTAACAATAGTAAACGACCAAATACCATTGAAATATTCGAAATTAGCTTCTCTTGATTATGTGTAATCATCACTGAACCGAAAAACCAAATATTCGAACTACCTAAAGTCACACGTGTTTCTCTTCAGTAATTTGATTTTAATTTATGCATACATTCATCGGTGATAAAATTTGTTGATTCAATCACACAAATCACTTTATCAACTTAATCTAAAGTTAGTTTTAATGAAGTTTATTTCTGTTGAAAATATTACATTAAGTGAATATTATTCACTAAGTTCAAATTACCATTTTTCGATATTTATTAAATTATACTTTTAGTAATGTAAAAAATTATTTATTTATTGATTTTTACTTAAAAAGTAAAGATTTCATTAATTTAAAACATAAAAACGAACTTAATGCAAAATTTTTAATAAAAATTAAACTAATTATTATATTTATTAAAAATTTCAAAAAAAATCGATAAAAATATAATCGAGGAATTATTTTTATTTTGCAGAAATTTCCATTAATTTAACAAACGAAATAAATTTTAAATAAACATCGTTTATCAAATGAGACTAATCAACTCAATTATTCATTGTTTTGCATACAAATTTTAGTGAAATCTAGATTTTCATTATACTCGACATACTACTTCGGTTTTAGCAAATAAATTTCGAAAAATTTTCATCACAAAATCTGTTTTAATAAAATAAAATATACGATTTAATTCACCTATTTTTCTATTACAAAAAAAACTAGGAGATTGTTTTTTTTTCGATTTGTTTGTAAAATTATTATTAGACTAATGGACTATATTTAATTAAAATAGAAATGTATTAGCGATTGTTTAATGCTACGTAAAGTACATGAAATATGGTTCAACAAATTTACACAAAAATTATTCAATGGTTGACGACTCCTTGGCTAAAACATTTGAATTGTTTAAAACAGTCTCTTCGGGTTTCATTGAATTTTCGCAATTTACTTGAGGGGTTTTGTTTTCATGATTGTCTTCGGTATTCGAATATTTATTACTTTCATCCTTTTGTGATTTAATTTCATTTGAAATTTCCTTTGGGATATCATCCTTTTTCAAGTCATCTTCAATTTCACCAATTTCGTCTCCATCCTCATCATATTCTTCATCATCTTCTAGATCTTCGTCATCATTAACCGGAGCATCAGTCGAAACGGCAGTCGGATCTTCCGTACTAGAGCTGCCAGCAACCAATGCACTACCATTTGAATCAGCCCTTGGTCTTTTTACTGGTGGTACATATTGACCAGCTCTAAATTGTGACATTTGCTGAAAAAATAAAATAAATAATAATTTAAAAATAAGTAAATATAATATAATAGCAAAATATAATATATATAATCTTGAGAATTTTTTTATCGAATAAAACAAATTAAGAAATAATATTATAAAATATAAATATTTTTAGAAGTGATTTTACTTCTTCATATCGTTGTTTATCGGTTTCTGATTTCTTCTCATACTTTTCTTTATCCGTACAAGCTTCCCAAAGTCTTCCCAACTCCTTAGCGATATTACCAACTCGCCAATCGGGATGTGCTTCACGGACTTTCGGACGATATTCGTCACAGAAAAAGAAAAACGCCGACCAAGCTCGTTTCGGTTGACCAGGTTCTTTGATTCGTCTTCGTTTTCGTCGTCGACGACCGCCTTCTCCGGGAGATTGATAATTATTCATTTCACGATTAAATCGATCTTTATCACTGGCAGCCATTTCTTCGAATCGCTTTTTTTCTTTCGGTGTCATTAACTAAAACAACAACAAAAAAAACTCCGAACATAAAAAATACAATGAAAATAAAAAAAGAGAAAACCTTCCATTTTTCGGCACATTTTTTCGAAAATTCACTGAAAACCACTTGTTCTCCGGGATGTTTTCGTTTGTGTTCTTCTCGAATGACCTGCACGAAATAGGCGTAGGCTGACATCGCTCCTTTCGGACGAGGTTTTTCTTTATCTTGAACAGACATTTCTATAACAATTACCAAAACATTTTTTAATAAAATTATTAATTGTTTAAATAAACTATTTTCAAACAGTAATGGCGGCTGACCAATCAAAGAAATTTCAGGTTTTTTGGTTTAATATATCAAAATTTTGTTTCTATAAATAGAGATTTTTAAAAAAAATAAATAAATAAAATAATAAAATAAAAATACAACGATTAATACTTACTGTATATTTTTTGGTTATAAATAAAGTAAAATTATATTTCAAATAACAAATATGTCCCGTCTTTGCAAAACTAAAGGCATAGCATAAAAACTGTGACTCTTTAATATAACCTATATTAACTTAGCTAACATATAGGCAATTGCTGTGTTCTGTATATGTAGCTAGATAAGGATTATGATTTAGAGCTAAACACTGTTAGCTATAGCTTGTGTAATATAACTAACGCTGAGCTGAATATAAGATACTGGTTTATTAGACACATTCTATCGGGGCATGTGGCCGTATGCATTTCAATCCATTATGCAACACACACACCAATGAATGTATGTTTTTGTATACACTGTCTATTTAACTCTATCCCTTTTGTTACCCTTGATTATTTAAATGAAGTACAAATCAACATTCGTGTTTGTATGCGCAATTTTATGATGTTAATTATCTGTGTCATATGAACAAGGTATCTGCTTCTACTCTAAAATGGTTTTAATGACTAATCATAGATTGTTTCAATTTTTTTTCAAAGTCAGGGAAGGACATTTTCTCGTTTTAATTGTATGCGTAGGAAAATCATTAATTGACGAATTTCTTTTCAATCTGAGTATATTAATTGATTTTGTCAATTTTATTAAAAATTATAAACAACAAAAAAAAATTATTTTATAAAAATATATTATTAACACAAACGCAGAAAAAATCAACTCAATTTCAAAAAACAAAACATTTATTTTTTTTACATAAAATGGCATTCAGTTTATAAAAAAACCAATATTATTGATTTATTCGATGGAATTCTTGTAGAGCTTTGATTCGAGGTAGTATTTCGTCAATTGATGATAAATCTAAACAAAATTGAAAAATAAATAGTATGTCTATTTATTATTTGTAAGTAGTTGCATGCAATTATTTTAAGTTTAGGATAATTCAGCTAAAAATCGATAAATTTCCAGATTTAATTAATAATTGAAAGTAATTAAAAAATTATTGAAAAATTATTTTAATGACAAGAAAACTATATTGATTATTTTATGCAACTCAATTTTGGTAATAGATAATAGTGGATATATCAAATATAACAGAAAAGTGACTGAAAATTAATAAAAAAAATTACATTAATTTTTAAAATAATTACATAAAAATGTCTTCAAAATTTAATTAGGTTCCGTAACAATCGCGCTAAGACAATTCAGTACATGAACAATTTCGTAGATTAAAATTTATAACTCAATAAATGGATTATTTAAAGTCATGAAATAAACCAAATCACAACCTTAAACCCTTACATATTGAAGTCAATGGATACAATATTGAGGTGGACAAACTCAAAGTATCTGAGGAGATTGGCAAATAAGTTTTTTCAATAATTTTATTAAAAATTTTAATCAAATTAATTTTATCAATAATTTGCAATAAATGATTAATGAATCTTTTTATTTCTTTGGATTTTTAGCTTGTTATTTTAAAAATATAATTAAATATTAATTAAACAGAATTTGTGAAATATTGGAATTGTATATAGGTGTCATCATTTTATTCAAAACCATCAATAATTTAATAATCTTTACACAAATGTTCCTTGCGTAATTTTTATGTGCGCAATT
>MQRK01156188.1:0-11798 GCA_001938485.1 Girardia tigrina | reverse complement strand
CAAGAAGGACGACTCTGCTCATATCAACTTGGCAGAACTCGAAGCGACCAACGCAGCAATAAAGGCAGCTGTCGTGTGGAATCTGAAAGAAATCGAGATCATAACCGACTCGGCAACCGTGTTTCGATGGTTAACAAACGCAACCAGAGGTGACGGACCGATCAGATCCAGTGGGATGAGTGAGCTGCTCGTAAAACGACGCCGCTGCAAAATCAAACAAACGATCGAAGAGGAGCAGTTGCAGGTCGAATGGAAACTAGTCGGCCCAGCGGAGAACCGCGCAGATCGCTTAACTCGTTTATGGAATGAATAGTTAATTGCAGCAAAGCAACGATCGGAGGTGGCGGCAGCGGCAATTGGAGAGGGACAAGATCCAACCGACGGTCTAAAGAAACTGCACGAAATCCACAATTTCGGGGCGAGACGGATGTCGTTTTTGGTAAGGAAACTGTGGGGCCAGGGACGCGTGACCGAGGGGCAAATACGGGAAGTAGTATAAGAGTGCCCTCGGTGTACATCAATCGACCCGGCACCGGTAAAGTGGGACAAGGGGGAGCTCAGCGTCAAGGAGACATGGAAACTACTCGCAATGTACTTGACGCACATGTCGGAAGGAAAATTCATGACACTGCTCGATTGCGGGCAGGGACGATTCACAGCTTGGAGGAAGATCTCCTAAGAATGCGATGGGGACTTGTGCGCTGCACTGAGAACTGTCTTCAATGAGTTTGGGCGGCCACAAGAAATTCTGATGGACAACTTTACCAATCATCGCGGGGCAGCCATCCGGGAGCTGCTATTAGAAATGGAAACCGAGATTCGGTTTCGGCACGCAAATCGTTCTAGTTGAAACGGCATCATCGAACGGTGTCATTGGACCGTCAAACGGATGGCGGTGCGCAGTGAAAGACAGATCCACGACATGGTGGCGTTGTATAACGCCACTCCAAATTCGGTGGGCGTGATTCCGGCATCCACGGTGTTCACACAACGATGGAGGCTACCTCTTCCGGTAAAATTCGCGGGCGGGCTCCCATGAAATAGTGAAGTTGCACAAAAGAGATAAATTCGATTTGGTAACGCCGCATTCGTGAAACCAGCGAACGCGAAGTGCACGACCCAGCGGAAGCATGTAGTCGTGAGTGGAATTAGCCATCCCAATCAAGTTGAAGTTGACGGCATTCCATACAATGTGTCACATGTTATACGCGTGCCATATGTGGGGTTAGTAGAGTCAGTGAAGACAAGCAGCAGTGGAATCAGGCTATGAATGTCTTCGAGAGCGACCAGTCCGAGATCGTCGAGTTGAAGAAGCCAAGGCCACAAAGAGTGATCACCCGGCCGGCGAAATTACTTGACTCTCTTTATTTATTTCAGTGTTTCACATATCAATCAACCTACCGTGTGAAATCCGATTATCCATTTCCTTCTATTTGGTGAAAGGTGTTCGATGACTTGGGCTGGTCTCATGATCCTTCAATTACTAAAACCAGAAGACCACTGAAATGAAGATCTTGAGTTAATGCATGATGAGGTGAATAATACACAACAGAAACAGTACGCTGACTTCTTAGATGGTAATTAAACCATCCAAGATCTGTTAATTTCCTTTCCATTGTTAAGACTACGTTAAAACCCCGTTGATATCCTTGAATGGCCTGTTTTAACTACAAAATCAGCATACTGATTTTGAAATACTTTTGACCGACGGAAAACCAACTCCATGCTAAGATTTCCACAATTCATAAGACCATTATGGAATCAAAATCCACGTAACCCAAATCATGTAAATCAAAAGGCATACACTGTTTATATTCATTAGTGACTTGAGCAGCCTTACGAGATGAATCTGACCCGAGTATTTCTGGCTGCGATTGTATGCTACATTTCATCAAGGTATCATCCCTCTGATTCCGGTATTCTGGTGGATTAGTTATAGCGTCTTGTCCAAGCTTATCCATATCAGACTCATAACTATCATCTTCTGCTGATAGCTTTTTTAAAAACTGCTGCATAAATGAGGCACATTTTTATTAGGTTGATGCAAAAGAAATGTCATTTTAATGTATTTAATATTCATTGTTTGAAACATTTAGAAAATCATTAATAAATAGATTCATATTTAATTTACTTTAAAGCTTAAACTTTACTCTAAATTTTGATACCAAGTATGATATTATTGTTGTTAATTTAAGGTGTATTTATTTTATTTTAGAAATGCTAGAAAAGAAGGAAATGAGAACAATTTTATTCTACAATTTTAAACTAGGTCGAAAAGCGACAGAAACGGATCGCAATATTAACAATGTATTTGGACAACATACCACTAATTTACGAACAGTACAAAGTTGGTTTTCTAAGTTTAGTAGTGGCAACGAGAGCCTTGAAGATGAAGAACACGGTATTCGACCATCACAAGTTGACGACGACCATTTGAAAAAGTTAATCAATACCGACCCGCATAAAAATACATTGAAAGTCACTCAAGAACTCAACGTTTACTAATCAACAGTTGTGCGCCATCTGAAAAAAATCGAGTAAGTGAAAAAGCTGGGCAAATGGGTGCCGCACGAAATAAACAAAAATCAAAAAAATAGTCATTTTAACGTGTCTTCTTCTCTGCTTTTGTGTAATCAAAGCGACCCGTTTCTGGATCGAATTGTAACTTGCGATGAAAAATGGATTCTATACGACAACCGGCAACGTTCAGCTCAGTGGTTGGATTTCAATGAGGCACCAAAGCCTTTAACTGAAGTCAAAATTACACCAAAAAAAGTAATGGTAACTGTTTGAGGTCCGCACACAGTTTAATCCATTACAGCTTCCTAAAACAAGGCAAAACAATAACAGCGGAAAGTTATTACCAGCAAATTGACAAAAATGCACCAAGAACTACAAAAAACGGCAGGCATTACTCAATAGAAAGAAGCCAATTCTTTAGCATGACAACGCTCGTCTACATGTTGCAAGAAAGACCATGCTAAAGTTAAACGAACTGGGGTATGAAACTTTGCTTCATCCACCGTACTCACCAGACCTTTCTCCTACAGACAATCACCTTTTCAAACATTTCAGGCAGTTCTTTCGCGAAAAATGCTTCAGAAACCAAGGAGATGCTGAAAGTGCATGGTCTTTCTTGCAACATGTAGACGATCGTTGTCATGCAAAAGAACTTCATCGCCTCTAGAACTCCAGAATTTTATGAAACTGGAATAAAAAACTTGTTACCCGTTGGCAACAGTGTGTTCAATATAATATAGTTTTTATTTGACTAATAAATAGTTAATTCTAAAGAAAGTTATGTTCATTTAAAGTTGATGGTTAAAAAACGACATTTCTTTTGCATTAACCTAATAGCATCCGCTTCTTGTTGTCGCCTTCTTTTGCGATGTTGAGCTCCACTTAATTTTGCTTGACATAATAAATTTGAAGATTCAATCTGCCCCTTTGATGCTGATTTTGGGGCCTTCCCTCTCCGGCACTCGGGCAGGTGCCCCCGTCCTGTACTCGGTACGCCATTGAATATAATATAATATAATTTAATATAATATAATATATTATAATATAATATATTATAATAATAAAATTAATATAATATAATANATTATAATATAATATATTATAATAATAAAATTAATATAATATAATATATTATAATATAATATATTATAATAATAAAATTTTATTTATAACTATATAGATACAATTTATTGTTTAACTAATAATTATTTTTTAATAAAATTAAATAATGAATTCATTCAATTATTTAAAAAACCACCGAAAGTATTTTTTAGAAACTTTTTTTTATAATTTGAATATTATTTGCGATTGTAAATTGGTCAATGCCACGACTCAAATTGGATTATTGTTCGGTAATATAATATAATATAATTGAATATAATAATATACTCTTATATATACATATAGAGATACAATAATTACACATAGGGACTCATGTGAAAAGCATTCCATTAAATTTTTGAATAAATAATTTTTATAAATAATATTTGAAATAAGTAAATATTTAAAATCAAAAGTTGTCTAAACATTTATAATTTAAAAATATACCGTAATTAATTTTAAAAAGTTAGTTTCGAGAATAATCGAATTTTATTTGAAGAGTAAAAAAAACTTAAATGAAATTAATTGGGAAATAATGAATTTTTAAATAATTGATTAAAAAAATATATATAAATACAAGGATAAAATAGGTTGTAATAAATTTAAAAATTATTCTAAATAGAATTGTAAAAAAAATTTAATTAAGACGTTTATAATTAACGTATCGTAATAATAATAAAATTAGTAAATTACTATAAAATTATTCTAAATTATTTTATGGTATTTAAACTGTGTGGTATTTAAAATAATTGTAGATAAAATTGCTTTTAAATATTAATAATAAAATTCGTAAATATTGAAAAAATAAAACGTTAAAATCTTTATTAATTAGAAATGTTTCCCAAAAAAATAACATTAAACTAATTCTAAAATCATTAAGGTTAATTTAGTAAAAATATGACAACAAAATTTTTATTAAATAGAATTAAAAAATTTTCAATTTTAAAATCACTTATCAGTTATTTATATTTATAATTTCATATTTTTATATAAGAATCTGGTCTTAAGAAAACGTTAGAATAGTTCCTCTAAAAAAAATTTTATTAAAAAAAACAATTTTTATTACAACAAAAATTGTTTGAATAATTGTTAATTGTGTTATAAATAAATTTTTGGTGTTATGAATTCTAATATTGATCAAGAACCCAACACATTATATACATGAATATTTTAAAGTTGATTTTTTTCACTATTTTTTGAGCAAAAAATTATGTGAATTTTTGAATTTGAGTTTCAATAACTTAAATAATTTTCAAATTTTTAGAGTTTCTTCACAAAAAATAGTAATTAAATATATTTTTTCTCTTATCAAAATTGTGGTATTAACTTTAGAAATTGAATATTATTCAATTAGTTTTTTATTATCAAATATTCAAAAGCACACTGAAATATAAACAATCAAATTTGAAATAAATAATTATATTAGTATATATTTACAACTGTCATAAGTAACATATATTCTTCAAAAATATTAAGACTACAAAATGATGATTTGTTTTTACAATTTTCAAACAGAAAAATTAAGTAAATATTTAACAAAGTTAAAAGCAAATATTATTAAATTCTTTCACAATTGACTTAATATTCAATTAATTAGAATATTTTAGAATCTGCTTTTAAAGTCAAACATTAAAAGTGTACAGTTTTGTAACAAACATAGTCTTTGAACCGTGTATTTTCAAACCATAAACAGTCATGTTTTATTTCTAAAATGGATTAGAGTTGTAAAATTGATGTACAATAACCGTCTGCTCTTGTCAACCTGTATCATCAAATATTTATGGATTTTCGTGTGTTTCTCTTAATACCCGCATAAGCTAACAGTTTCTCTTAATTCTAACAAAAAAAACTAAAAATTCATAGAAACTGATATTGTAACAAAATCACGAGAAACTATATATTAATGACGTAAATAATTTAAACTATCTTAAAAACATTAAATGCATAAAATGATATATTGAATTCAAAAAAGGAAATAATATGAATTAATTTTTTATTCACACGTTGTTTTAGTGTGACTATAAAATTAGAATACAAAATTAGAATTTATAAAAGATGGAAATTTGGTTTCTGTTACATCCTTTTATCAATAAAAAATAAATTATGTATTTTGTCATGTAGTAATTTAAATTGTAAAAGCTTAGTTTTCAAGTTTAATTAATCGAGCAAATGCAGTTCCTTTTCAGTTTAAATAAATAGTTTAATTTTTAATTATGTGAAAATTATTATATTATAATTGATTAATGTCGATCACTAACAGTATGAAATGTACCGTTGGAAAGTTTTAACTTTAGTACGTCATATTAGAAATATTGCTCAAGATTGTAAGATTTTAAAAATGGTCAGTCGAATAAGATTAAAAAACAATCTGAAAATTTACCAAAGTAATATTCAAGTTATTATGTAATTACTTAATCATCAAAATCTTTTTTCAATGAAGTTGAAGAAAATGATGTTTGTATTGATTAGGGATCAAATGATTTTATAATTAGCGATTCAAAATCGCACTTTTTTTACTAATAATAAAACTGTGATCAAGTAATTTAAAAATTATTTATATTAGAATATTCTTTATTATTCTGAGAAATATTACTATCACTTTCTTTTCGAATTATTTCCGGTAATCATTTGCATAGATCCTGATAAACATCCCTTCCAATAAATCGGTACATAATCCTTTTGAATTGATAATTTATCAAACTAGGGTGCGGCCCTTACCCTACCGTGCCCGTTGCCCGTAATATTTTGCCCATCCGTGCCGTATTTTGAAGCCCGTGCCCGTACGGGTATGGACCTTACTAAATATCTGACTAAGTAGTTAATTTTCAAATTCCAATAAAATTAATATTTGACTTTTATCAATTACCTATTTTTTTTTGTTTTGTACTATTTATTTTTAACCAAACTTTTTAAAATATCGTTAATAATTACATCATAATAAAAAAATATTTTATTTTTATCAATTATTGTGTTTTTACCATTAAAGAAAAATGAGAAGTTCATCTAGTCAATGGTCGCTTCTAAATTTTAACTTTTCAAAGATTGAAAAAGAAACGTTTATCTCATTATCAGATACCTCCAAAGCTGTCTTTACTTTATGCTGTTCCAAACATGTTTATCTTTACCATTTTTTGAGGATCCTATCATAGTGAAAGGATTAAACGTCCCTAAAATTTCTAGTGATATTGTTCAAGGTGAAATAGAAAAGTTGCCACAAATCTAAAAAAGGAATTTTTTGAAAACTGACGTGGAAAAGGGGAGTTGTTAGCCACTGATGGGTGGAAAATTTTTTTTCCTATGAAAAGCATCTTTCAATCCTAATACACCTGTTTTTCTTACTAGTTTCGAATTTTACAACAAATAACAAACATTTAAGTCTCAAAGTAAAGGCCATTTGAATCTATAGCTTGAACATATCTATGCGATCCCGCTGCGGTATCAATCCTTGTTCTTAGAAGCGAATAACTGGTGACACCCGTTTTCGACCTCGGCCAGATTATTGAAGCTGCGACCACGAAGAAATTGTGCCATAGAGCGGAAAAGGTGATAGTCAGTTGGCGCAAGATCCGGACTATACGCTGGGTGTGGAAGAAGTTCAACGGATTTTTTTTCAAGTTCAAACAAAGAGTTTTGATTTTTTCCTTTGTTTGTTTGGCGGTGTGCGGTTTTGAATTGTCCTGTTGTAGAAGAACTCGCTTTCGATTGATCAAAGCGTGGTATTTCTCGCCAAGTGCCGCATACATTCGATTAAGTTGGGCGCAGTAAAGGTCAGCGTCGATGGTACGACCATTTGGAACCAGCTCGAAGTGAATCACGCCTTCGAAATTCCACCAAACACACAAAAGTGCCTTCCTTGAGAAACGATCTCGTTTCGCTACCGGTTTCGCCATTTGTTCGGGGTCCAACCATTGATTTTGTTAGTCTTGATTACTGAAGTAAACCCACTTTTCATCGCAAGTTACAATTCGATGGTCATCGCGCTGACTTCCATATGGTTGTAATACAAAAGAAACATTTTGCACATGAAAATTTAAATTAAATAACCGACTTATGACATCAATAAAAGAATGAAACACTTCGACATTTCCCTTTAAAAATACTTTAACAAAATGAAATTTTTAAGTAATAATTAAAAATAAACTGAAGCTTTTGTCTTAAGATTGTGATATATTTTTTTGGTCCTTGGGGCGTGAGTTCACTCAATTATGCACAAGTATTTTTGAGCTTGCTTTTTTGCGAATTTTTGAATGTATCTGAAGGCAAGTAACCTGGTGGCACCTATTTTCTCTTCAGGTATGGATGCCCGTTGGCCCCAAGGAAATCATCCGCCCTTTTCCAGGTTTTTTTTTCATCGTGTTGAGTGTCCATACACTCTCTTCGCTTAGGTTGCTCTGGGTAAGGTAGCAGGTTTAGTCACCAACCATGGGACAGGTAGTACTGGTTTACATGGTACCTGTTCCAAGCACGCTTGCCTGACCTGACCTGAATAGATAATAGCTCCGCGCATTCCATGTCGGTCACCCATATAAGTACTAACGTGGCCGTTGGTTTTTTTTGTCAGTGAGCAAAAGTGCCCAGTTGGTACACAAATACATTCGCATCATGTTTCGGGCCGAAGCCGTCCTCAACTTGGGCCCTGGTTTTCACAGACATTCTTTATTCGGGGCCTCTTCTCGCACCCTTCAATTGGGTGATCGTTTCCGACAAGCCCGACACTTTCACTCAAACCCTATCAACTCATCATTGGAGGATAACTCTTCCTCCCATGATGTGTTGTTTTCATCCTCAGACGTGTCTCCAACCGGCCTCCTATATAGAAAGAGACTTTTTCTTCGTCTTCGGATGATTCATGGCCTTGGACTTCATCCTCTTTCATTCCCCTGTTGCACTCTAATCCTATAATTGTATGATTGTAAGAGTGCATTCATGGCGGCTGGATCAAAGTCATCGGTGACCTTAGGTCCAATATGTTCATACTCTATCTCTTCCATCATGGGCATGGATTCCTGAGGCTCCTCTATTTTTTCGACTACTATTTTCCTTATTCTTTTTGTGCCTTGAAGAATCACACCATCTCGGTGATACAACCATTGTGTTGCCGATTATTTTACATTTGATACTGAGCAGCCAATGAAAATTTTCCGTATCACATTTGGTGGGATCTATAAATTTGTCAGGATATCGGTGCTCCTCCTCGGCCAGGTTGCTAGAACGCCAACCTGGAGAGTGTGCACCGATACCGTTGTCTCAGGCATAGTACGACGGCACGTCACAGTCAAGTTCTCGTAGTGATCGAGATTCTAGACGTTGCTATTTTCTATATTCTATTTTGTGTCATATGGACACTTTATGTCTATTAACTACAAGTGCTTCGACCCTGGTACATACACTTGTGAATCAACTCGGTCTCTCAAAGGTGCATATTGACATTCAGCATCTATGTGCACTGTACAATCAAGATACTGAGTGATTTGTTTTTCAATACACTTGAAAACCGAGTTATGTCTATTTTTCCAGAAGCCCTCCCAAACTGACACCCAATCAACACATTGGCAAGTGTTTCCTTATTGTCGTGACACTTATGACAGTGACCACTGTTCTTGTACTGCCTGAGCGGTAATTAACAGGGACTGTGTACGTCATTGCCCTGTGACAGAAATACCACTCACTATAATTCAACCCCCATAAACAGCGCAATGGAAGCTAATTGTAGAAATTAGACTTCTCGCAAAGCGACCAGTACTGCTTTGTTTTGTCAATTTTTGTGTCCAGGATTTCTCCACTTATCTTCTTAGGTTGCTCTGGGTAAGGGAGCCGGTTTATTCGCCAATGCTTCAGAAGGGGTGTGAGGAGTATATTCTCGTCCGTTTTGTTTCTTATAGTCTCCGTCTCCCCATTCGGAAGTGTCCTTTCCCATACAAGTGATTATTGGAGATAGAGACGCATTCCTTGTTCGTTCTGCACCATTCTCACATGAATCTGGTGCAGCTTCTTAATCTTATGTATGGTGAACTTGATCTTCACCCACCAATTCTTGATCTTTCCCGAAGTTGTTACTGCGTTGAGCCAGTCTTATGCCGCATCAATCGATTGAAGATTCAACTTTCGGGAACCTGTTGCACCTCTCTGGAGGGAGAAGACAACTGCATCCATTGGGACTCTATCACTACACGCTATCTTCTGGAAACTATTGGCCAGGGATTGAATCAAGTACTCATCAAGTACTGATTTTATTCCAACCCACCCCATTTTCCCTTGGCGTGTATAAATACGCGTTCGAAGCATTTTTGGGCAATTCAAGCACCTTCTTCTGCAACAGCCTGATCATATTGTCCAGGCTCTGGCTCTTGCCACCCAGTGTCCAAAAAGGAATGTAAAAGATTCTGAATTTAAAGATGAGCTTGGAGTGCAAATAAATCATATAAGCTTACAGCTTCTGCCACGGAAACAAAATATACAACAAAGTTGCCCTCCTCTATCTCAGGTATTGTGCTTCCATATATTTGAATTATATTGTTTTCTCTAGATAGAATATCAATCCGCGCACACTTGGATGGGCGGAATTTGATACCCAAGATGTTGGGTCTATCGACCATTGCCTGCATCCTGTCCTGATTATGAGCCAGCAGAACCAAGTCGTCTGCATATGCCAAGCAACTAACACGGTGATTCGCTATTATGAGACCGCCACCAGATACCCTGTCCAAGTCCATTAGAACAGGATTATGGCGATATTAAACAGGAACATGGAGAGAGGGCAACCTTGTCTCACTCCCACTAAGATTGGGAACTGCCCCGTCTCCGTGTTGTCACACTTGTACGCAGACGAACTGTCCTTGTACAGCTGTCTAATCAGGTCGCAGGAATCCTCTCCTACAATCATTCGTCTCAACAGTTTCAGAATAATCTCCACTACAACTGAACTTCAGAGATCGGACGGGATCCAGTGTAGCCAACCATAACCCTTGACTATTTGTGATACATTAATTATGTTAAAAAATATAATGGTTCATTAACTTTTGAAAGTTTTTGGGAACCCATCTCATTTACTTTAAAAATATCAATAATTTAAAGTCATATTCAAGTCACTAAATTTTATAAAGACGCATCATTATTATGAAAATAATGAAAACGGAGAAATTAATAGAAATAACTTATAAAGTATTAGAAAATCAATAATTATACCTGATAATAATCTTGTACTCTGGAGTTCATCATAGGATTTCCTTATATTAGCTTATTAATTTGCTTAATAACATATAGGCAATGAGGCTGAACTTCCTCAGATAACTTTATTGTACATGGGGAATCAAATGTATATGTTCATGTAACTTTTAATTTACCTTTTAACAACTTCTTTCCATATGTATATTTATGAATAAACCTTTTTACGAATCGTAAATTACGACCTTAGAACCTTTTAGCGTTTGTGTCAACAAAAACCTTTCTTTTTCTTTCATCTAATTCATAGATGAAACAATGTATGACAATGGAATTCTACGAACAATGAAATTGAAAACAAACAAATAGATAAATGAGATGTAAATAAACTTTGAACATAAATAGGAAATAGTAAAAGTATGACAATAAGTTATTTAGTTGTCTGAACAAGTTATGTTCATATTAGTTTTTGAATCAGAATAAAAACGTGTAGTATATTAAGAATATAAAAGAATTGCTGAGTATTCACACAGTTAGTCACTAATAGAAGTAAAAATGACAAATTAATAGAAGAACTAAAAAAATAATTAAATTCTTTGTAAATAAATGAAAACCCTCATGAAAATTTTATTTGATTGTTGACGTGAAAGGTTTTTATGGATTAATTTTTCAACCGTAAAAAGTTAGGTAATTGAAAGAACAAAAATTTTACAATAATAAAGTAGAGCAAGATTTGTCTATAATAAATCAAATTATCTAAAATTGGAAAAACGTAAATCTAAGAGAATAGTCTCACTCGTTTTTTTTCCTATATAATGATACCGAACATTCACACCTTTTTAAATCTTAGCATAAACTTTAGTTATACTAAATTAATCTTATGATAAATACATGGACTTTCGGAACTCATATAATATTTAAAACTCAACTTGATATACATCATATTTTTCTGATGTATATCAAGTCACTTTTCATTGTTAAATTTAAAATATAAAATGTATAAATGTATATTTATT
>MQRK01156184.1:0-13354 GCA_001938485.1 Girardia tigrina | reverse complement strand
ATTGTCACAAAACATCCATAAACAAAATAAAGTAATGCGATAATATTCACCAATTTTTCAAAAATATCGAGTTTATATCGGAAATTCATTACAAAAATGGTTATTTTAACAATCAAACTGATAATAATCGTTGAGACAATCGCATATCGACTATTAATGTTAGCCAAAAAAATCGATAATTGCAAATTCACAAAACAAACTTACTTGACTAAATTCCAAATAGATTGATTGAACTGAAATGATGAGTGATAAATTCTTAATTATAAATTAAGAATTAAATTACTCGGACGAATATTCGTAAAACGATTGATTTTCCAGAGAGAAAAAAAGCAAATTTGAATTTGTGCTGTTGTTTGTTAATGTTAATTACTTGAGAAAAAGCACTTGGAGGACATTGGAATTATTTGCCGAATGATAAAATTAATTATTTTTTTTAGTGAAAAAAAATAATTTTCTATTACTTTACTTAAAATTTTGGATTGAATTTTTTTTCAAAACATTTTTTCGTGTAAGATAATTTTTATATGATTTTTTAAATATTACCTACGTGACAGTTTGTTTTATTATTTCAATGTGTTATAATTGTGAAGAAAACAATTTTGATTGTTTGGAGTTATTGGAAACAATTATGTGATTTTAATTGTGTCTTTAAAATATGATGTTTTTTTGTTGTTTGGTTTTCAAATTTGATATGATGAGATATTGATTTTTTAAAACACTTACATATTTCCAGTTTACAAGAAAAAAATAGTTTTATAATATTTTAAAATTATTAAAAATCAGATTTTAAAAAAAGTAATACAAAATTTTTTTGATTTAGTAAACTTCCTCATCGATATGTAACTCTGCATCGTAGAGGTTTTAATAATACTTACTCATCGATGCAGAGAGTATTGCTCGGATTATAACATTATTTTTGCTAGGAAAATATTTATTTCAGAATAAATATTTTTCTTAAAATGTTTTATTCTGAAGAATAAATTCCTTATTGTTCGTTAATTGATATGTAATATATGTATAAGTTATATAAAAATTATATTCTCTAATAAAAAATCTGAAAGATAGGAAAACGCATTGTTAAAAGCAACTAACAATGAATTAAATTTAAAAATTATATCACGATCTCTTAAAATTCAAAAGATGTTCAGTAATAAATCAATTACACATTTAACACTGTGTTCTGATATTGTTTATGAATATAAATGTAATGGGTGCGATGCCACAATCATTGGAGAGACTTCCCATCATCTCTGTAAACGAATGGTCTAAAAGAGAGTAAGAGTAATATTGCAGAACGTAGGAAAAAAAGTAAATGTGATGGTAATATTGATAATTTCAAAATTCTGTGTGAACATCTTGATAGTTATTGGGAGAGTGTTTTGTGAAGCATCGTTAATTAGGTTCTGTTGCACTAAAATTAATGTTCAATCAGCAATCTCAAGCTGCTTATTACAACCTTAATGCTTTGTCGGGAGACAAATGTAAATTGGGCCGCCAAAGTGAACAATTGATATTTTTCTGGTAGTACAAGTAAAAGGACATAAATTTTGACCAGTCTTTGATTTCAGAAATATACATGTTGCTGGTGGGAGCAATGCGTTTTGTTGCGAGAATTTCAATCGTGGAGAAAAAAAATCCGACTAGTGTGTGATGCTGGATCTGAATGATGCATATATTCAACTTTGTCTTGGGCGGACTGTTGCCGTTCCAAGTGGTGTTATACGTAAATGAAAGATTCGCTTTTACTTTTTTTACCAATCGGGTTCGGTTTAGACGTGGGACCAACGGTCTAGACAAATACAGAGGAGAATGTATTTTTAACGCATACTGAAATCAGTAAGACCACTAGTGTGTATATTGAGGACTGTAAGAGACTAACGAACTTTATACGGAGTTATTTAATTTAAAAAAAACTATTTAATTTAAATAAAGAGATCATATAAAATATAATTACATAATAGTTAATTTTTAATAATATATAAATAAAATTAATACAATAAAACTTATTAACTGAAGGAATAAAAAACTAGATGGATCCAAATCGATCACAATGTTTGATTCATAAGGAATATGTTAATAAAAAAATTACTAGAGACTGATTCTGGAGAAACATTTTTCTGTAGATCGTCGGAATAGAAATCACAATATTAAGTTACTATGAAGGATCGGAATCGGTGATTTTTTTACGGTTCAGTAGATTGTCGGGACGGAAAACGTATTACCAAATTATTTCGGAGGTTCAAAATCGGTAATTTTTCACTCGAAAGAAATATAAATACGAATATATATATATCGTTTTTATGGTATGAATAAATTCGGGGTGATGTTTCCGAATAGATATTATTATTGATTTGAGTCGGTAGTCTCCTATTTTCAAACCAGTGGTTTAATATTAATTGGAGCTGACGGAATTTTATTTGAATGATGAAATTTGATTATTAAATCCATGGTAATTAGATACAATAATAATTCAGTTTATTGATTTTTGTTGCTACGACTAAACAAACGTAATTTTATTTTTAACAAATTCATTTTCTTATCTTTTTTTATTTTTTTTGAAACAAAAAATAATGTTTTCACCAACCAAATATAAATAAATAATCCACATACAATAAAAATAAATAAATAAAAAATATATAAATACAAATAAGATTATTTATTATAAATGATTATATATAGTTTTTGTGAAAATTGATTTAGACAAGGGCATTATCGCGGATCAAAGTAATGTTCTGTAGAGGCCGTAAGGGAACATCTGTTGACGTTCGGACTAGTCTCGAAAGAAACCGAAAATTTTCGAACAAAAGCATCAGTGAGAGTCTTGGTTTCAATGTTTACCGCAACAATCTCGGTTCCATAGATTAGAGACGAAAAAATAAGTTAAATATAAATCTCGACGATATAAAGACAAGAATGGAATTATACTGTGGTCAAGTTACTGGTATCAATCCTGTCTGAGGTTGGTTAAGATATGCAATATCATATCTTAAACTGCAATCTACCGGAGACTGGGACAGTCAGATACATGATGAATTGAAGCAAGTACTTGGTGATTTAATTGAGGAAGTGACGGTTAATGACAGTTTTACTGGAATGTTGCCGGTAAAAGATAAAAATAAAAGAATTTTTTGTGTAATATGAATTTATTAACACTAAGGGTCTGTTTACATGTAGACGATTAGAAAATTGAGGGTGCTTCGTAGAAAGCAATATCTTTCGGCAAATTAACTTGACAGAGTTCGATACATCAATCAAATGGCTGAATCTAGCGATTGCATGGGGGTTTATGATATCTAATTACAACAGATAGTCCAGTTGTATGTTAGTAGATTTCGAATGGGATTGACGGTACACTAAGAAATTAACTTTAAATTAAGTTTAATTAAATATTAATTAAAAGTTTATTTAATTAAAAATTAATTAAAAAAATTAAATAAATTATAAATTAATTAAAAAAGTTTAATTTTAAATTAAGTTTATTCTGAATTGTTGATTAATAGGAGATTTAATCTAGCGAAGGATTTCATCTTTGAACACAATTTGAAATTGAGTGTGGTGTATGTTAGGTTCACTGGGAATGATGCTGGGAGACAGGTCATTTCTCCTCCCACCGTCTTTCCTCCGATCGTTTTTCCTCCGATAAAAGCACTTTTATATAATTTAATACCTCATAATTAAATTATTAAAAAAAACTAAAATTATTTTATTTTATCAAATAAAAATTGAAATTTCAAATTTGGCCATTGAATATTTAATTTTTGCTACTGTATTAAAGTTTTTTAATTCTAAATTCATATTTTTCATTTTAGATAAAGATTTTATGATTAAATATCAATTTTTGTCACTGTATTAAATGTTTTTGTTATTTTAAATTCATATCTTTTTCATTTTATATAAAGATTTCGTCATTGAATGTAACCATCAGAGGAAAAACGTCGGAGGAGAAACGATCAGAGGAAAAATGTCAGAGGAGAACTGATACGTACCCTGAGGCTAACGTTCTCACGAGAATTCCTTAGAAATTGCCTGAAGGAAATATTCACAATGTGAATTGTTACTTTATCACAGCTTAAATTCAGTCGACCATTGAAAGATTTAAGGAGATACATGCCGGCACTCACATGGAACTTCAACTATCCATTTATACTGCGAAGAAATTTAACATTAAAATCAGTGAAAGAGATTTTCAGACAGTCATTCTGCCATCCCAACGTTATCAATCCATAGATCCGGTATCAATTCCGTAGGAAAACGGTAGTCTTCGAGTTGATAAGTTGGAAAAGAATATTCATTGATGACAGAGCGTGAGCAGCGTGGCTGCACCGTCCATGATGTGAGTTGGGGGTTTTCTGGTAGAGGAGAGGGATAATTAAATACTTTGAATTTATCGCCGCTGCTGTTTCGCTTTCGGTCGGTCTCGGGAATCATCGCGATTGTATCGATTATTTTTGAACCGGTCGCAGCTGTCGTCATCGGAATCGACTCGACCTTTTTGATAATCGCTGCGATCACGATCGAATTGATTGTTCCGATTAGCACCGAATTCGTTTGATTGCCCTCTATTGTCGTTATCATAACCGGTTCCATCACTATCGTCTTTGTCGTCAGTAATCTTGTTATCGCGATTATTATATCGTTTTGGACAAATATTCTCATAATCATTTTTTGACTGACAGCGGCTTCCTTCGCCGCCGTTATATTTATTACTACTGTGAGGGAAAATTCGAAATGGTGTAAGTTTGTTGTTTGTATGCTGTTTAGATTTGTGACTCTCCTACTCAGATGGGATTGATATGTTTATTGATTTATTATTTGAATCTAATGGAATTAATTTAATGAGATAAATTTTTAAATACTTATTAATTAATAGTTTTATAATTATAAATTTTAATGATATTTTTAGTAAATGATTTTAACTTATTAAATTTAATATATTTGAAAAAAACTAATGTTTATTTTAAAATTTATTTATGTATTTTTATCCAATAAAATGTGAGAAATTAAAAGTTAATATTAAAATTTTCCCATTAATTGATTTTAGATTGGAATACATAAACAAAAACTATATCAATCGAAGAAAGATGCTCACTGATAATGGTTGTAAAGAATCTAATTGTGTTTCTTAATAAATATTCACACTCATATTGTGATGTTGCTTATATGGCGAAGTATTTCACTACAATTGACTTAAAACTCAACTAAGGTATTTCAAGTTCATGCAGGGCTCCTTTTATTTTTGAAATTAAATGTCAACTCATCAAATGGTAATTTTTAATATGATTTAGTAAATTTTTTGATTCAAAATTCAAAATAACAGTTTGATAAACTGTTTTTAATAAATCAAAGTTTGACAAAATTTCAAATAATCAGCAACGAGCGTTCAATAAAATTTAAAAAAATACATTTCGACAAAAATCTCAAGCAATTAACGCTGGACAATTAAATTTTTCACAAACTTTCAACAAATTTCAATCAAAATGTTGGAATAATTTTTAATCAGAAGCTCTAGAAAATTTTTCTTTTTAATAAAGTTAAAACTAATAATTATGATTTTTTTCTAACTCAAGACTCGTTGTAATTGGTCAATCAATCAGAGCGAATCATTTAATTCACTGAAATAATCAGCACCCATACTAGCCAAAATAATTAAATGACATTAAAATCACACACATAAATGGAGGATTTGCGTTAGGGTATTCGAGTTCACATTTTGTAAATAGATTTATTTATTTTAAAGTAATAAAAGATGGAAGTTGTCATAGCTATTATACCTGCTAAGGGGGTTCAACGTAACAAGATGTAACATACAGTAGCTGGGGTCAACACAACACAACATGGGGTTACTACAATAATACAAATCGTTTTAATCCAACATCACATCATACCCATTAGGGCTGATCTGTTCTACCTGGTCTTAAACTTGTGTAGATTTGGAACCTGGGAGGTCCTCATCACTTATCACTGCGTGCAGATGGTATGCTGGGTGAGAGACAAGTTGTGGTCATAGATATTGAGAAATTAAGAGTTAAAATATACTTGCAGAGGCTGTATTAGCATGAGAGTATTTTATGGTTGGTTACCGATAACCTGGCGGCTCAAATCCAAAGTCTCCCAAGATATGTTCACATGTTTTAAAACACCACAGAACCACAACATATATATATAAATTTAAATTAATTTAATTATCTACTTACAATTGTAAATAAATAATATGAGCGTTACGCAGATAAAACATTGGACTTTTACATATAAAATAAATTCCTCTCTCTCATTTCCCAGAGACGATTCAAAACAACATATTCCAATTAATAATAGAATTGGAATAGCTGAAATGTTTATTTCTGCTTATATATATATAATGTCATAGTTGATTTATGAGAAAAAGTATACGATAGTTGGATTACTCGGAGGCATTCTCGAATATATTCTGAATGTAAATCGACGTGACCACAATCACAAACAACCATCTTGGTGAGATAACACGGTTCCTAATACTAAATTCAACATACCAATTTCAACATAATGTCTGTCTGTTTATCTGAATATTATGAGTAAAGAATATTATAAATAAAAATGTTGTTTTTTATTACATATTTATTATCTGTAATGTTCTTTCCCACAATAATAAGTCACTACCATCTATAGGCTGACAAAAGTGAAAAATTTTCTTAAGGACTTTATTTCAATTCATATATAACATATTAGAAACTATCGTTTTGTATGATTACTAATAATATCTTAACTCAAGGGTCTGATTTGATCAACTTACACTTGATCATGTGCGATTATCTTTATAACAAAGTTCATTTTTATATCATTTATGTTAATCGAAATAACTTTATGTAATGGGGAGTGATAATTTTAAAATTGATGCTCTCGAACAACTTTTCCAATTTTTATGCCTCGTTTATTTTGTATTTGGATTTTTCTCGAACTATATTTTCGGTTGCTTAGAACTCGATTTTCAGACTCCAAAGGAAGAGGCTCTTACTTTTTGGGAACCTATTGCCGCAATATCTGCAATGTTAAATGTGATTCATGTTATATTGATATTCATTTGTATTTATTTCAACCACAAGATTGTTTCTGTTCCAGAAGATTTGAAGATTAACATCATTTTTTATATTTTAATAATTCCTCTTTTTATTGTTACATTAATTTATTTGGTTTTTCAAACAACTGTTTACCTAACAGTTGAAGGACTTAACGTATATGGTAATGTGATGTTGAATATCGCTAAATTCGGACTCTTTTGTGCTGTTTTCTCCTTCATAGTTCATTCTAATCTAAAAACCCCACTGTTTGAAGATAAAGTCAGGGAACTATTTTTCAAGTTTACTATAGTCATAAACATTATACAAATGGGAAATGAGTTTCTGTTTCATTTGTCTTCACAACATATTCATAATTTTATTAAATTAACATGTAATAGTTCAAATTACAGAAACATCTACAACGAATCATCATTATGTAAAATGACAAACGTCTTTAATTTCAATTTATGGAGAGGTTATTTACAGCCTCTGGTTATATTGTTTTGTTTGCTTTGTAGTGTATTTCTCATCATTTTTTATAAAAGGAATGGAAAAAAGAATAACGAAGAAGTACTAACTAATTACAATTACTCATTTCTTGAGTTGACTTCTTTCTCTGAAAATAAATTTTCATTTCACTCGTTAAAATTTCACCCTTTGTCTCTTCTCTTGGGATTATTTATTATTTCAGTGTCTATATTAAGTATTTTAGTATCCAACTTTTATATGGATATTCCGGATGGATATTCAACAGGTCAGAAGGTGTCCACAATATGTGCAAGTTTTCTTTACTTACTTTCAATTGGGTTACTTTATCTCCAAATAAGAGAGATACAAAGATGGCCAAAACTCAAGAATGAAGACAATGATGTGGATAAAACTCTTCTTCACGTTGGTGTTGCCGGTCAAATAATAATTTGTATGAGCCAAATAACTTTAAGCGTTAATGATCACAATACAGTATTCGGTTTTATGATAGCTGAAACCATCTTGTTGATGATTCAGATAATGCTGCAGTTTATTGTGGTAAAATTAGCCCTCAATACTATATGGATCCCTCCAATTATAAAAACCTGGCAAAAATATATCTGTCCAGCAATTGGAATATTAAGTATTAATCTTGCTTTACTTTTTTTCAGTATTTTTGACAGTTTTAATCCAAATTCACTTTATCACATTCCGAATAGTACAAGTCTTTTTGTCAAAGTATTTGGGATCGGTTTTCAATCTTTTGGGGATAGTTTGTCAATCGTTCAACGATTACATTCTGTTTTAATTTTTATTAAAATAATAATTGTCATAAATCAATAAAAAAATTATAAAAAATTATATATATATATATATATATATAGTATTTAATTTCTTTGAAAAATTAAAAGAGGATTTGTAAATTTAATATTTTTATTAATAAAATCATTTATTTATTTGTTTTTCCATTTTTTATTTTAGCCTACTTTCTATGTATATAGGTATATATGTATCCATGGAATTCAGAAACATATTTTTGAAGACTTTTTACTCAATTAATTTTCTCCCATCTTTGCACACTTACTCATTCTCGATGACAATAAATGATAATGTGAAAATTTGATCAAAAAAACTTTAAGGTACCAAAATGGGAAAAAACGGAAAATTCGGAGTTCCAGAACAATATTAATTAAAACATTTGGTAAAAATAAATTTATTTCATATTTGCTTAATCTTTAGTTAAAATACACTTAAAGCGATTAATCTTATTTTTATTTATCAACCATTGGTAGCTCTTACAGTTCTTTATGGGTAAGAATCTGGAAACGGCGTTTAAGTGCAAAAATCCATACTAAAATTGCAAAAAATAAAAATAAATATCCAATTAAATACAATAAAATACAACGAAACAGATATTAAGTTCACCTATCCGCAATTATCAATCGGTAAAAGTATATTAAAAAGTTCTTACCCCTAACACAGTCAGTACACATAAGACACACATACAATGCATGTCTACAAAAGCAATACATACCTTATACACACATGGTTGAATCTTCAATTAAGTGCAAAATCCGTAATTAAATACAAAAATTTAAATTTAAAAAAAAATTAAAATATGGGAAAAATTCAATATTCATCGATCAGCAGTACTAATGACACTTATTCATGGTATATTATCATAAAAAAATTAGCAGGATGTCGAAAAACAGTGAAAGAACGGAACCATCTCGTCAAAAAAATTCAAGAAAATGGTGAGATTTGATGAATTTTAAACTGGACACATTTTTTAAACTATAACGTTTTGCGAATAATTTAAAAAAATAAAACTTTAACTATTTTTCATGACCAAAATAAAAGATAAATCATATGAAAGAAAGAAAATCTGGATGCACAAGAAGAGAATTGCCTCTCAACATAGTTATTCCATCAAACATATACAAAAATATGTCTTTTATAATGAAAATATTACGGGGATGTCCACTACTTTTCAAAATATAAATCGACAGTGTTGACCATGCCAAATATCAGAATTTTATAACCGAGCTGTCGAACAGTTTACCTGGAACTAAGCATTATCTTATACAAGATAATCCTCTTATTCATTTCAATACCATTTCAAAGCGGCCAAAAATGAATACAAAGAGATAATGAATTACTATCGTCATATAAAGAAATTCTTCGCCGACTGCTTTGATGAAGCAGATATCTTTGGTGACTGATTAAATTAATGTGATTATATTAAAAATATATATATTTTTATATATTAAAAAATATTTAACAAATATCTTACTTCTATTTCATGCATAATAATTTAGAAAAATGAGAATAATAGTTAATAATTCCAGAATAATTTTGGCATAAATTTGCAGTTAACTGCTGATTCAGTGCAGTTTGGAAAAAATATGTTTACTCTATAGCGATGTATTTTAAATTTATGTATTTTAAATTTTTTATCGGTGTGTGATTGCCTTGTATTGATCAAATGTTTTATTTTACTGAATATCACCAGTCTTAAACCTGGTACAGTGATGAGAATTGTCATTTAGTCAAACATTTCATTTTAATTACGTCGATGAGATTTTGGATTGTTTTAGATTTGATATGAAGGCTAAAATTAGGTTTGAGAAGTTTCATCTCAAAGATTAACTTTTGTTTGACTTTCATATGTTACATTTATTATGTCTCCGTTACTTATAAAGTTCGGAATGATAGAATAAACATATCTTTTTCTAAACCCGGTAATATACAGCTTCCAAATGGTTGGTTTACGAGAATGAAAATTATTACTTTTTGTGTATTTTTACTTAATTTTAAAGAATTTGGAATAGATCAAGTTTCCCCCGTTATAATACAGTTTCACCTCACCGAAACACATATTATAACGCTCTTCTTAAACTGATTGTCATTGAGTCTCTTTTTACAGGCTCGATCAGAAAGCGATTTTGAGTTCTGAACTCAAAATATCGACTCCGAATCGATTAATGTTTGAAAATTTTACTTGATTCAGAATATAATTCCAGAAATCCACACAGTCCTTTCAATTATGAAACTCTGGTTCGAATGGGACTATGATATACAATAAATAATATGTAAGAAAAGACTTGTAAAAACTACTGATTTATAAAAGCACTTAAATTAAATAAATAATGAATAAAAAAGATTTGGATCAAGTAAATTGTAAAAATAGCAAATTTATCCTCCATTTTTAAATTGGCTATTTTACAGTAATAAAAAAATAATAAATGGATAAACTAGGTTAACCAAAAGAAAAATTTACTATTCTGGGTGAACCTAGTTAATAATGAATTAACGAAACAGGCTAATCAAATGAACTTAATTTTGACGTAAGAATGTTTAATCTGTATGAGAGAGTTCACTAGAGCACAATAATGCAACAGGTAACAAAATATAACTGCAGATAAATAAAACAACAAGTTAGCAATAAATACTGCAAATGAAAGGAGCAAAAATTAGCGGTCAAATGTCGTTGACAGGATTGTAAATGAATGGAGCAAAAATTAGCAATCAAATGTTGTTGACGAGAATATAAAACGCATAATCGGTAAGTCGTAATATTAATTTGGGAACTGATTATTTTTTGAACGTTTGAATTTAAATTAGAATTCTAATAATTTGATAATGTAATTTATTATTTTCATTTGACTTAATAACTCTAGTCTTTCGTTTTCTTCACGGTTTTGTCTCTTTTCTTTCACTAAACAAACTTTATTTTCTTTTTTTCTCTCTTTGACCCATCATTACTTCTGCTGACATAAAAAATATAAAAAAATAAATAAATATAAACACATATACACATTCGATTGCAACCCACATAAAAAATTGGCAAATCCTACCTAAAAAACAAATAAATAAAAAAAGCGATCAACACTCGAAAAGAGGGTATTACATAAATAAAATTATCCTAAGTTCACATAAGTAAATAAAATTATTTATCAAAGTACACAAGTAGTAAAGGAACTAGAAGACATCGGTTAATAAAACTATATTTAAATACAAAAATACAAGATATATATATATATATAGGCCGCAGGATTTTTTCGAGCGAGGGGAGGGGCAAAATAAAAACTTTCTTTTGGAGGAATTTTTCTAGGGGGAATTTTAAAACTTCTACTAGGTATTGGGTTGGCAACTAAAAAATTGCGGATTTTTTTAGAACATGAAAGACAATTTTTCATGGAACTGTCAGTGTTTCAAAAATACATATGAACACTTTTGACAAAATTTTATGTAAAAAAAATTAAAAATAATTCTTTCGATAAAATTATTAATTTAAAAAAATTATATTTACTTTAAAAAAAGTTTGAATTAAAACTTAAAAATATTTTAGTCTGTTTTATTTTATCAATTTTCCAAAAATTCTCTTAACAAGAAAACAAAAACAAAGGAGTTAAGTAAAGTTATTATAAAATTTATTTTTATTATTTCTTTTTAAACGTTTTTTTTATTTTAAAACCAAAAGTATCCCGTATAGGAGAAAAGGATTTTTATTAAACATTTAAACGATCGTTCGTTTTGGAGATTCACAGTTTTTACTGTAATCTGTTAACTCGTACGAAATATTGATTTGTGTTTGTGTTCTGTCATCAAGAATTGAATTATTATTATTATTTTTGACTTGTTAATTTTTGTTATTTGAAATAAAGTTGCATAAAAGAATTTTTGTTCATTATTTATATATTTATGTTGGAAGTCCTTACTGATTAATTGGAGTCAGATTAAAGATTAAAGAATTTTGTGTTTAAAAAGTAAATATTTTAAATTAAAGATTGTGAGAATAATTAATAACTATATATTTATAAATTAAAATACATATAATTATTTATAGCAATATCATATTATATCAAAGGATCCTGAATATATAAAAACTCCTGAGATTGTTTAAATCAATCAGTGTAATTAATTTTAGACGCGCATTATTTAATTGTGTCATAAAAAATAAACATTATCTATTTTCTTGAACTTCTATTATGGAAAATTCTTATAAAGATTTTTAAAACCCAACAGAACTAAATAACTTTATTCTGTAATGTATTGCCTATTTTGATAAATGATTCTTTACCATCTTTCAGGCTGCATCATAATCCCAAGTTCATAAAACTTCTTGTTTTTATTAGAAAAAAACTGAATCAGATACGATTTGACATCATCATTATTGACTTTTTTTACCATTCATTGAGTTTTGTAAAGAAAGTTTTGTAAAAGTTTTTTGTTTCTAATTCCTTTGTTTAAACGAATCAGTTATTATATAGTTTGATATCTAATAATGATTCCTAAGAATTATCAATTGCTTTATTATAGAAATATTAATTAACTGAAATTGAATGTCTCATTTAAAAGAACAGATAACTTTACCATTTGACTATATTTTTAATGTGGATTATTTTATGAAGACATTTGAAGATAATCATGTAAAAATGTCCGAAGAAATCTTTTTACCTGCTGTTGCGTCTCAAATGAGAAATCCGTCATATTCAGTCGTATTTTTCGATGTCAGTGTTGATGGTCAGGATATTGGCAGAATACAGTTCGAATTATTTACCGATATTGTCCCGAAAACTACGGATAATTTCCGTCAATTTTGTACAGGTGATTACCGTAAAGATGGAGTTCCTATTGGCGACGAGAACTTTGAGATGAAGCACAATAATGCCGGTAAATTGTTCATGAGATCCCATATCAAAGGAACTGACGAAATTTCAGCACCTAGTAAAATTTGTGGAGACATTCATGGTCAATGGGAGAGAAAAATGGTCGTCAGAGGGCCAAGAAAATTAAAATCGGCAGAAACATATTGTATTGACAATTTCAGAGGCTTTTGAAGCGGTTTC